>JAODLL010012498.1:0-29157 GCA_026546735.1 Forbesichthys agassizii | reverse complement strand
TATATATATATATTTTTTTTATGTGTATAATATATATTTTTTATTATATTATTATTATTTATATTTTTTATTTATAATATATGTGTATACCTGTACTATGATGTGTGTGTGTGTGTGTACATACTTATTTAATTAGTTATACCATATGTATTA
This sequence comes from Forbesichthys agassizii, assembly GCA_026546735.1. NCBI lineage: Eukaryota > Metazoa > Chordata > Actinopteri > Percopsiformes > Amblyopsidae > Forbesichthys > Forbesichthys agassizii. The sequence goes on along the minus strand of JAODLL010012498.1, from coordinate 29,004 downwards.
CCATATGAACTAATGTGGACTACTATAACTTATATGTATTATTATGTAATATTAATTAGTTATAAAGCAGGAAATGCCACTGCTGTCCTACAGGCCACGTCTAACCTCCCCGCTACAGCTGATAGTCAATGTGATAGTTAATAGATGCTACCAGGGCACTATAGAGCACCGCATCAAAAGCCGCAGCTGGCATAGCTGAACGGACAAATTGTGTGAGCGCTGGTGGAAATAATGAAATGCTGAAGGGCTCTGAGAGTACAGAGCAGATACAACTAAAATGCTGTTGTCACATGGCCCTGTGGTCTCGCCAGCCCTCCTCTTGTTATGAAGTGAACTGTGAGCGAGAGGGAAGAAAATACCGGAACACCTGTGACGGCGCATGGTGGCATGATCGGTCAGGCTTGGGTTACTGCTGCAGAACACATACAGTAGTAGGCTCGTCCTCGCTAAAACAGGACTGCAGGCTGTGTCGCCCTGTTTAAGCACAGACAAGCCTCTCTTTTCTAACATGCAGGCATGCCGGACCATGGGGGAAGGGGGGGAGGGGGTGGGGGTGACAAGGCTCCTCTTACATCAGCGGAAAAACGCTGTCTCCCCAGTGACTAGCCTCAGCGCTCTCCTTAAAGCCAGCCAAGTCACGGAGGGCGTATAGGCCTATAGACATTTTTCTCCTTATTTTACACTATAGACCTGGCTGCCCTCCTTTATAGGCTACTGCAGGTATGCGGACCCCTGCAGTGTAGCAAATGTTCAGTAAAAATACGATTTGTGTCTGATACAAGGTATTATTTCAAATGTGCCAATGAAAGAACTGTTCACGAGAGCAACAATCACATGTTAAAGAATTGTACTGCCCGGGCTACATTTAGGCGTGGCTTTGGCATTTGTTTCTTCAAAAGAAATTGCGACAAAACTCCTTTTGTGCTTCACACGTCTTCGGCAATGAAGCCAATGCATGTTTTCATGGAGAAAACACATTAGGTTGACGATTACTCTCCTATATGATCTGATCGGAGAGTCGTACACAGACTTAGTTCACTGTTTAGTTGGGGTGAAATTCGTTTTTTTGGGATTTTAGTGGGATGAAAATCAAGCGCTGCAAGCCAGCGTTTTCTCACTGCTGACTCAGAAAGTTCCCGAGACAGTTTATATAAAAATACTAAGAGCAGCATCTCTGTTTTGAACAATGTGATATTAGTGGTGTTCTATAGGGAGTAATAGGTATAAACAGATTGCATGGTGAGGAGAGTATAAGGGCAAACTCACAACATCATTCACTTTAGCAGACTGACCACGGATGAAATGAACCCATGGACCTACCCCCACGTGGACATGTCGTAATAAAGGAAAACCTGCTTGTGTTAGGTGAACATTTTTACATATAGTATGAGGCTCAGCCTCTAATTGGGCTCATGGCATGTGAGCGGCATTGATCAAAATGGGTGGGCGGCCAAAAGTTCCCTTTGCCTTTGCATTGTTTTTCAGTGCTGGGGCAGATATAATCTTCAGTGAATTTTAATCCCTCCACATCAACTACAGTGTTCCCTGGGAAATGTCCATTGTATGAACACAGAGCACATGTAAACTCACAAGTATCAATATAAATAGACTGGAGAACCTACACCTTGTCATTGTAAGTGTTATGAAATGGATTTAAAAGTTTTTGTTGTTGCCAAAGTTAGCTAGACCACCATATATTATGTTTAGGGGCTTCTAACGTCTGTTTGCATTCCATCTGTGTGGCGTTCTTCAAGGCCTGCTATTTTAAATGTTAAAGCAGTGTGTTTTTTCACCTGTCTGTGTCCGTCAGTCAAAGGAACCTAATGACCAGACACCAATCCCCTTGTCTGACTCCCTGCGTGCTTCCAACAAACACATGTTCCTTTTGGACCCGTACGTGAATACAGTCTGACAGGCTTTCCAGACTTACCGTCTATCTGTTACCACCAACTGTGCATTTGTGCATGTGACACACTCATATGGCTTTAGCCTCAGCATGTTGTCAAAGCTCACTAACCAAGAGACTACCATCTGAGACTGTTGGCAGTACACTCCTTGGAGCATTTGGGTAGAATATGGCACACGAGCACTGTAAAAAATAGTCTTACCACATTGTTTAAAGGTATAGTGAGTCATTCTGGTGGAAGCTTGTTGATATTTGACCTCTCCCTTCAATGCCATATGGTGCTCCCTCAGAAGCTCCGCCCCACACATTGCAAACACATTGCCGAGGCTGGGATATAGTTGTCTGTACGACTTATTTCTATTTATAGAGGCAGGGCTGTGTAGAAACATAATATTCATTTTTCAGCATGCACAGAGAACGGGCAGGGTGCGGACCGCATGTAATATTTGGTGAATTTAATTACAATCACTTACTACCAATAAAATAAAACAAATTCATAAAACAAGGGAAAATGATGTGTGTTTGTCATGTTCTTGCAAAAAAGAACTTGGATGTGACACAATGCGCTATATACAGTATATATATTTTTTTTTAATCTGTTGGGACTGTATTTTGCTAAGATTGTAGTCTGGAAAGCTTGTTTGCTTTATCTTAGAAATTGTAGTGGAGCTAAATGGACTGCATCTATGTAGCGCTTTACATTATTTGCCTCACATTCACCCATTCACTCACTGATGGCGATGCCATCCATGCAAGGAGACACCTGACCACTGGAAGCAGTTAAGGTTGTCTTGCTCAAAGACACGTGACACTTGGTGAGGAGTTAGCGGGATTCAAACCAGAGTCAACATACAGTCAGTGATTAACTCACACTGTATGTTGCAAAGTTACCGGTTTTGTCAAAGAAAAATGTTCCCACAGGAAACAACTAGTATTTCCCAGTTTCAACATGATTTATCTTCTGATTCTATATATCCACTGTATAACCTATTATCTATTAAAAGTAACTTGCACAAAGTTTCGAAGGAATACTTGCTTTTACATCGAGCTGCATAATCTGTGCGACGGCAGTTTACTTTTTACTTTAGCGTTAGCAAACAGCATATATAACTTGCAAACGAAGACCTCAACATGTCTTAAATGTATGTCAAAATCTCAATTTATTTGTACTGAATAAAACTGGAGCATGGCATAACCCAATAAGAAAAATGCCATTGTGTGATCCTATTCACTTTTATAATTTAGACTCAGTAGTGCTACCGAATGCAACAGTGACAACACGACTGGCGAGGTCTAGGGAGTGTGTCCAGATAGTTCTATGGTCCAGAGCTTGATTTTGGCACTTCTGCGTTGTATTCATTTTATAACCTGAGGTTCCCGCTTGGTTCCAGCCCTATTCACCAATTCATCTATTGAATTTTGGGTCTGGTTACACCAGGCTATATTACCACCCCTTGTTGGCTGCTGATGACATGCATATTATTTTAAACAGCAGATGGCTTGTTGAGCCATATTTTTGTGAGCTCCATTTTGACTTTGCTGCATGTATCAGTCTGGACAGGCTCTTCAAGTTGGACCAATCAGTGTTGTACTGGCAGCCAGGGGCGTGGTTTTGGAGTGAAGTTATCCTAGCCTGTGATAAACGGTGATAGACAGATGGTTAATCCAATCACCTAGTCAATCAAATATTTGTGAAGAAAAGTACCTGCCCTTTTCCAAACAGTTTCAATATTGCAAAAGCAATATTATAAGTGAAAGTATTTGCATTCAAGTTTACAGTGTATTTTTACACACAAAGTGTTTGTGGTGCTCTATTCAAAGTGGTTAATTCCCTTATTAAATCAAAAATAAAAAGGTAAAGTTGAGCTATGAATAGTTTAACAATTATGAACATTTATTTTTAATGAAAGTAATAACATTTAGACAACAATATAACTAACCGTTTAGCTATGACCATATATATATATATTTACTTTGTTCTGCTCCCTCAGTTCATAATCAAATAGAAATATCAGCGACACAGATGGATTATTCGCACAACATTCACATTAAGACATGATGTTGGATAGTGCATTTGCATTGTACCATTTATTTGTTACATTTTGCAAGGGTTTTATGCAGCCTTTGAGATACCTTAAAGAGCTGTCCTAAATTAGGAAGACGAGTCTATCTGTACTGTACTCAGCTGTTCTGCCAGATGATATATTGCTATTGCGTTGGTTTATAGTCAGAACATGTGCTTTTCGGTTACAACATCAGCACTCTGCTTCCCTATATGATTTATGGCGACGATGTACAATAAGAATGACGACAATTTTTCCTCTTCTATATCAAGTGTGCATATTTAATAACTCTCCTGTGTCCGGTTTCGTAAGTGAATACACAAGTAACAAGAATCTTCTTTGGAGGTTTTCAATGCCATTTCACCAGTTTGGGGTTTCATGTTGCCATATTGACCAGTTGACTTCCTGATTATCTCCATTGTAAGGACAGATGCACTCTGGATTCCATTAAACCGCTGTTGTATATGCACTGCTCTGGACACAAGAGCAACAGCAAACCATAGAGGAGAAAACACACCATTCCACCTGCAACACTGTGTGTTGTGAGCATAGTGTAAGCAGTGGGAAGGGGAGGGGGGGTCTGGGTCGAAGCACAAATCACGTCAAGTCTAATAACTTCCCATGAGCTGAATGAGGAGGCCCGTTTAGAAGCCTTTAAAGTCGACCAGCGTGACGTCTTAATTACTGAGCCGACCTAACACTGACCGATGCTGCATGGATGGGCTGCGGCCCCCGCAGATGTAGGAGGTGGAAGAGGAGACTGCCCAGAGCAGATGCATTCAGTGTTGAAGACTAACTTAGACAGGACAGGACAATTCCACTGTCTCTGCCAACCAACGGAAAATAAAGGTTAACTTTTATTCCACTGTCTTTCTTGGCTGCTAGGTAAAGGCAGGTAGCCTATAAGACACCATTATTACCGACTCGGACCGGTCATAGGGCGAGATGATTATTTCAACAGGTTTTGTTCTCTTTGTTTTTACCATATCTCCCCTGTCAAACCAAAGCATCAAGCACACTTGGGTTTATTGGAAATAACGATCCCAAGTTGCTCCCTGCTGACCAATCACATGTTAATGCTGCTGTGCAGAGGAAAGAGGGGGATTATAAAAATACAAATAAAAAACAGAAGTAGTTAGTTAGTTTATTAGCAGAGCCAGTGATGATTTTGAACATCCTGGACTCCAGCGGTGTCAGGCTTCAAATGCTCTTCTTACACTTTTAAATCTTTGTTGAGGAAGAATATGTATTTTACGATGTACTGTGATACGATAGTGTTACAATAATTACATTTGGAAACATCTGGGAACTTTCATTAAAAATTATTTTAAAATCAAGCTGTATGTCTTGTTTGTGTTACAGTACCACCAGATCCCAAAAGAGCTTTCCCCAATCCTCCCAACTATGTTTCAATCAGAAGAGACTTGAATAAACATGTATTAGTGTTTTGGCATTAGGACTCCACTGCTAATATTCATGAATGCATATATAAATAAGGCCAGATAAATCCCCCCTGGATTCATGTGACACTATGGAGAATGGTTCCTCATGGGGACATGATCATCTTTGATTTGTTGAGCTGAGCGAGAGTGAGAGGTGTTGCGTGAACCTTTGCTACAGCTCCATGTGTATGTATGGCTGGGTGAGGGCCAGACAGTCGAGTAGAGATGAGCGGCGTGGGCCATCCCTTCTTTCAAACTGAAATGTTTGTGTAATTCCGCTTTCAACCACAGGGGTCACTATGGACACAGATTGAGAAGTGTATGGTAAATCATATCCTGTATCATCATGCCATCATTTAGTCTGCATTTGAATGCATTCCGTATTGTGTAGGCACTGTTCCACATGGTTAATAATTGTATTTAATTATACCATTATCTAAGATTTATTATGTTTAATATATAAACAGAATGTAGCTTTCTTTTATGGTTGTATTTATTCTTCCAGCAAGTAGTACATGTTAGTACATGTTAGTACGTTCTTTTAAATAAGCTCCGGCTTTGAGCTTTATTTAGTTTAATTTCAACTTAAACAGGACTACATGATGCTTAGTACATGTTCTTTTAAATTAGCTCCGGCTTTGAGTATGAGAGCAATGCCATATGGCAGCTCTCCCCTGGCCAAGATAAGTGTTTGGTCTTGTATGTTTCACCCCTGGCTGTGCTTCCCAGAGAGGTCACAAACTGGTGCTGTTGCAGTCATGGGGATCTTATAGCCATGACAATGCACTCTACTTTATTCCAGAAAGTTATCCCAGAATGCAATTTAAGCGTCTAGCCCCCATGCCTAGCTCCATTCAACTTTATTGACAAAATGTTCTAGCCCCCAGCCTTTAATGTTTTAAGAGAATGTAAGACTGAAAATAGCAGGCGCTGCTCTCTCTTTGGCTCCAGAATATTGGATATTATTACAGATATTGGGTGGTATGACTCTGAGTCACTAATTATGGGGAAAGGGTTTGGTGCAGTAATGAGGCACTGCGTCCTACCTAACCAAGATCGTAATTTTGTCTCCAGGGACTGGGGTCACTGCAGTCTGGACATGTTGTATTTATGTTGGCTAAAGCCCCAGACATCTTGGAAGAGAATATAGCAGCAATGTAGCGACGAGAGACGTGGAGTGGAAATTATATTCAGTGTCTTGTAGGTGAAATAACTGGGGTGGGTGGGTAGCGAGTTAAACTAATCTCAATATATCTCAACATAGTGTTATGTTGGATTTTTGTATGTACTTTATTTTGTACAGTGTAGGATTTTAATAGTTTGCATTGCTTTTAATGTACAGCACTTTGTGGTCTTTGTTTGTGAAAGGTGCTCTATTAATAAATTTTATTTACAATACTATTTTTGGTTAGAAATATAAAAGATGGATACCTAGGCAATCAGACATCCAATATCAACTAGTGACCAACTTTTATCTATAAAGCAATGAGTGTTGACATAGAGTGAATCTCATTGTGTGTCAGGCTTAATAACAGATCCCTAATTTATCACACACTTGGGTCTCAGGGTCAGGGTCTCAGAAGCATTTGTCGTTTTGAAACTCAAACTAGCATTCACTACCCCACTCCACATAAACCGTGAGCTGGGGAGGATATTTGAAGTCTTGGGGGCACAATAATACAATCGAGAAATACAACTGTATAAGCAAAGGTTTGTTCAACTGTGCGTTTATAATGATGTTGTGCTGTAAATGTCATGTGTGACATATGTGCAGTCCTTTCAACAGTATCTGTCCCCACACCCAGTGAAACCCAACCGTCTCTCATTAACCTGTCTTCTTACATCACATATTAATTTTGCATTATCAAGTGCAAACTGACCCTCCAAATGTTTCACCACCATACACCAAATTTAATTACGTGCAATGAACAGAGTGTCTTGCAAAGGAAAGCTAGTTTAACCTTTTGAAAAGCTCCAGAGGTTATTTAGAAGTTTTTGCGCTCCCATTTTGAACAGGCGTTTTTTTTTTTCTGTCTGCTGTACAATGGGTTTCATGCTGTTCTTATACATTGAGTGCGTGGCTATTCTCAGATACAGCGCCAAACGTTACAGTCAGTGACATTTAGCCTGACATTCAGGTGAGTCATTCTGCTGTGTCCCGAACACATGGTCTTTTCAAACAATTTTAATTTTTGGCATACCTTCCCTCTTACACTGCGCACACAGCATAACAGTGTGACTATAAATAGAATATGGTACATGATTCAAGCAGTTTCTCTCTGCAGTAAAAAGTTGCATATGAAAATTATAATAAAAGTAGTTTATAGTGTCAAATTAAGATATGTTGGAAAACTGATTACATGCTAATTACATTGCTTGTCAAAAATATTAACCAGCAAAATTATTTTGTTATGATTTATTTAGATGGGATTTGCAGTCTTTATGGCTCTCACAAATAGTAGTTGATGATATAAGGAGATTTCGTACCCCCAGAATTATTACACTTTTTTAGCTTTTTTATCGTTTATAGAGATGTTTTTCTATGCTTGATGGGAGCAATATGTGAATGGGTTTTGTTTGAGATACACATTGTCTGTTACCTGAAACTGAAATGGTATTAGTTTGATGAAGCTGTGGAAAAAGTTAGTTCAGGAAGACTATGCTTTCTTACATGCTGGGCATAGGGAATTAATTCTCAAGCTTTTGCTCAAGTTGAACTATTACTAAGTTGTACCAGTGTAATGTTATTACATTTTTCAGTATCTAGTAGTGCAACAAATTACTTTTTCCAAAATAGGTAATAATATTACAATTACTAATCCAAGTAATGCTGCATTGCAAGAACAAGACTCCCCCCCCCTCCCAAAGACTTACATCTTATGAAGACGTTCCTTTATTATATTTCTGGTCCTAGCAAACAGAGTATGCTAATTGAACCAACCTGTCCAACCATCTGCTGTGAGAGGCTGAAATGTTTTCACTGTGGCTGATTGTTGACTCCTAATGTTCATAATTGTTCCAATGAAGAGGATTACATTCTAAAACGAGCTGGCTACACGGCGTTACTCCAAAGTAATATAGTAATGTATCGAGTAACGTAACTAATAACTTTTAATACCCAGTAATAGGTAAAGTAACATTATTCCATTTTGAAGGAGTAATAAGTAAATAGTAACTTATTACTATTCCTGAGTAACTTGCCCAACACTGAGTTGCACTCATCCTCATAAACTACATAGCATATGAACCTTGCTCACTGCTCTTTCTCTGTCTCTTCAGATGCTGCATTTCACACTCCACTACTAAGATAAATGTTCTTTTCAATTCTTCATCACTGCCACTAGTGCAGAAGGGGTAGAGGGGTTCATTTGGCCTTATTTAGACATGGATCTATCACGTATTCTCAAGAGCCCTAATGACAAAACATTTAAATAAATGATTCATTCTTTAAGAGTGATCTCTCCTGATTGAACTAACCATGCAGTTATGCATGGTTGTGGTGGAACACTGCTTCATTTCCAAAATAGTACCAAGACTTTTCATGTCTTATAATGGCAAGTACAGTAGAAAGCAGGACTGTGCTCTTGTTGTAGCGTACATGAGGGACACCGTTACTGTACAGCTTGGGATCCACATAGCTCCCCCTGGAAAACAAGCTGCACCGCTGTTGTAGAGGTGAACCAGTCTTATTTACACTTCAAACTAGCTTTATATTTGACAGGTAACCTTTACAGGGAATGAATTGGATTAACATCCTGTGAATGTCTCAGCATTCATAGTGAGTTCATCCTTAAAGGGGAGAGAGGCTGCTTCATTTCCTAAACAGTAACAAGACCTTTTCATGTCTTATGTACTGTATATTACCTCTGTCATCACTATCAATCTTGCCTACAGATGGCAGCCATGGGTTTTGTAAAACAGCGGTTGCTTCCCATGCACAGCATGTGGTTATTTGTGTCTTATTATATTGATGCATTGTCTACATTTAACATCAGGCAGAGCCGATTATTAAAATGTGGTTAAACAGAAAAATTGACCATGTCACAATCTCCTTTTATATCGCAATTTCTCCTCTGCTGGATAACGTTGCACAAATGTGACTGAAACAGACAGCTAATAAAGGTGTTGTGTACAGTGTGATTCAGGACTTTGAATCGATATGGTTTTTGCTGCTTGCTCCAACATGGTCATTTACACAGCAGTGTGTCCCTCAGGCCTAAGGTTGCAATACATACTTTCTGTGGTGTCAGCTGAGTTTAATGCAGCAGCACCCTGCATAAGAGGCGGCACAGCCCTAATTATTACGTAAAGCACTGCCATAATTAAGAGCTTGCTGTCAAGGAAGGACGTGTTGGTTAGCTATATGGACAACATTTCAGGTCAATGATTGTACCTACTTTGGTTTCTGATGAAGCCAGTATAGTTAACTAATTAATTCTAATAAGATTGTGTTTAAAGTGGCTGACATGGAAGAACTTGTGCTCGTTAAATTGGCCCTCCTCCATTGATCTTTTCGTTTAATCCATAATCTTGACACCTGCAGTAAGCATACGTGAGGCTATAATCATTCGTTTGTTGATTCTAAATTATAATAATATAACAAGACCTTTTACCTTTTTATTTGGACAAAGTATAAGGTGTTTTCTTTTTGTCATTAAATTAGTGCTCAACCACCCTAGATGGTGGACCAATCAGCGATCAGTAGGTGTGGCTAAGTGTGATGACGTTGAAGTCAAAATAAAGGTGGAGAAAGGCCAAAATTGAGCGATACAAACTTCTGTAGCAAAACTGATGATTGGTTAAAGGTGTTTCCAGTAGTTTCCAATGTAACTCGAGGTCTACGTACATTAGCATGCATTGACTTTAAGCAATCATCAATGTCCAGACCCTATTCACAAAGTACATGTTGGGTATGGTTATACCAGGCTACTAAATATAGACGAGAAGAGGTCAATGTTCTAAAATCTTATCCAATGTTAAGCTAAATATTTATTTGGATTTGGGCTGCTCACTTTCTCCAGTGGTCTTAAGTAAACTACTCTCGATGGTGCTTGGGGACTTGGAGCAGTTGGCACTAGCAAAGGCTCTGTTTTACTTTAGGATGCCAAGACTAGTGCCAGGTCCCGAGGCTGATCCCTGCATTTCACAGGCCTCGCCATGCCCAGTACTCTATGTCCCTTACCCATCTGTTCCCTATTTTACTCTGCCACTCCCATTTAATACTGATACTCTCTTTAGCAGCTTCATTTTACACCTTTCCAATGATCCCAATATGCTATCCTTACACACTATAGCCGCCTGAGTATTGCTTGCAAGCTGGGACTCTCCTGGTTTAACAGGAAGGGCTCCCTATAAATAGCCCTTTAGCCAAAGAGTGTGACAACTGACAAATAATTATCTTTTAACATACAGAAGACTTGTCTGAATTGTATTTCAAAGCATTTATCAGAAACTCTCACCAATGTGATAGCCACCACCACTTAACTCTAATGACTCATCCGCCTGCACCAGTTGCTACTGCACTTTTCACAAGCTTGTATGAGTAATTTCCGTCTACTAAATAACCATTAAGCACTCAGCAAACCAGACTCAATGGATTTCCCATTCAAGTAAATGAATGGTACATGATTTGACATCAGATATATTATTATACAGGAAGAGGAAATACAGAAGGGTAAATTATAACTTTTTATAAAATGACGTGAACAAATTCAGCAGACTGTGTAGTTGTATTTATATAATAGCTTAAATCAGTCGATCAATATAATAATAAATAAAACACTGAGCATTTATTTCATGAGTCTCTCTATGTAAATGTACATATCCTTTGCACCACTAGAGGTCAGTCCAGAGGCAACATAGACGTGTTTGAATACCATTTTAACACGCTTCTATGTGTGTGTATCAATCAAGTGTGGGCTGCAAATGTGGAGCAGCCAGAAGAGATGACATATGTGGCGACGTTTTTTGACAACCAGTGTTCAAGTAGATTAACACAAGCCTTCGAGAGGTCTTGTTACCGTCTGCTTCACCCGCTCGTTGGTGCAGCAGACACCTTTTCCAGACGCACGTCCAAACCTTTCTACAGTGGATATATATACTGTATGCGATAAAGACAACAGGCAGCAAGGTAGAAGCATTCCAGTTGCACATCTGTAAAGTTCATTAATACATAGTCATTGAAATAAACACATGGTGAAATTTCTGCTATTCTCCACAGTCCTCCATTTTATTTGAATAACATAGGTCGAGGTGATGTGTGGTGTTTGTGTATATTAAGTGATAGGGGAACCCCTGTTCTAAAGGTTTACACTAAAAGTGCATCTGTCCTGGGTGTTAAAGGATTACCTCAAAAGTGCAATCATGGAGCCTAATTGGTTTAAATCATCAGTCAAATTCAATAGTCTATTAAAAGCAGAGAATGCTAGCAGGAAGTATTATATTAATGTTTCTGGTTTGTTCTCAGCAGCTATTTGCATCCATTCCCACAGTGGATAGACACATCTGAAAAAATACAATACAACTATAAACTATCCCGCTCACAGAAATGGACATGTTTAAACTACGGTGACAATTCAGATGTTAGAAAATAGAGATAACATAGGGTATATTATGATATTATATCATTACAAAGAACCATAGCATGGTTCATTCCAACAGTCACGGAAACCTCCTGTTTCGGATAGTTTAGTTTCACATGTATACACCACAGGCAACGTACTCTGAATTGTGCCAACAGACTCTTTCAGTCAGTCAAGCACTTTCATTCACCGTCACTCCTTTGAGTGCTCTATGACTTTACAGATCTGCTGATCTGATCACCTTAAATGGGGAGTCATATAGGTGGGAAGCGCAAGACAATCTTAGCATGAGCTAAAGTGCTGTGTAACCCTCTCTGTATGAGTCACCACGTTTTCTCACCCGCATTTGTTTCAGTGTACAATTTCCTCTGCAGGGCACTGCAGTGATAAATTGTGTTCAGCAAATAAGTCTGACTGAAGAAGAAAAAGAATTCATGACCACAGAGTGAATTGGGGTGAATGGTGCACTATATAACAATGTCTTAAAGTGAGTAATTTCCTAAACAGCAGGCTGTAAGAAAGAGTGAGTTGTGTTGCAGACAGGAGGTCTCTCCGGACCACAGCGAGGATGAAAAGAGGGCCTCAATAGTGCTTGATCTGTTATCACCCCTTGCAGCATCAGCGTACCAGGTGACTTGAGTAACTCAACAGACACATCCTGTAATGTGACTTAAATAACATCTCAACACAAAGAAAAGGGTTCCAACAGATGAATCCACAGCAAGTGAAACATAAATGTTTTCACATAGTTAAAGGGAGAAGTGGTCACGCACCGTGAGATTCTGAGGGTATTGATGCTGTTGCACGTGTATGCATGTGTGTGAATGGCAGTAAATGTACATGTGTGTGTACAAGCGTGGTTAGAGTCAGCTGTAGAGGATGTGTACGTACATCTGTAAATCCTAAACCACATTGGCCACACACACACACACACACACACACACACACACACACACACACAAATGTTAATGCACTGCAAGGAAAGCACACACACACACATGCACGCACACACACACACAAATGCACTGCAAGGCAAGCACACACACGCACACACACTCACACACAAATGCACTGCAAGGCAAGCACACACGCACACACACATTTAAAATACATTTTCTGCAAGACATATGGTAGTCTGAACCGAATTCTCTCAGTGCCACCACCATGAGATGCTCTAGCCTGTTGATTTTGGGCTTTGTCCTAAATGCTGCTCACCGCTTGGCTATGCAGGGTAAGTCTGCAGTTATAATCCATTTGTGTACTGTTTATGGGGTTCTTTTATTAGTCCTTAAGGCCTTGTTTAACCTGAGGAATTTAGCCTGGATGAAGGTGTGACGCTTACTTAATGATTATAGCCTAATTATAAATGCTTAGCATGGAGTAATGAAACCACAAGCAGAACACATAATGTGCATGCATTTAGAAATATATCATAAACACACCAGCAAGCATTAACAGCAGCTATCATGGGTTGTGTATTATGACTAGGATTATTAGATTGGCTGTTAGTCTGCTATCATAGTCCAGAATGTCTATTACTTTCCAAGCCTTACACGTTACTTTACCCTATTTCACATATGGGGAAACCCTTGTCCATCTGCATAACTTAATTTAAATGCTCAATACATGTTTTGTTGCCCTGGTTGTTGCTTGAAGAAGGATACTGCTTTGAGAAGTCCAAGTCCACAGTTGATTAGAGGAATATGCTTTTTTGAATGATTTGTTAACCTTGTCAAAGCAAAAATGGTTGCTTGGGTTTTCTGGTTGTGAGAACACTATAACATCGGGGTCCAGGAAATTCAGTGATGGAAATTATTTTTTGATTTGCACTCAGCGATGCTCTGCATCCTTCAGGTGTGCCTTTCTCTCTGCTTGCCTGATTTAAGAGAGCAGATCCATTTTATGGATTTTAACACAACTTGATGTGATAGAGTCATACAACATATTATGCACTCCACCTGTAGCCTCATGCTTCCTTCCTCTAATGTGGTTTTGGAAACTCTTTACATTGTTTCTGTCTACTGTCATAAACCCACAGTGTGATGTCTCTAATAGTTTTGTCAGTGTTTTTGTGCAAAGAGTGGAAACCTCCTCCCAGTTTCTATGCAAAGTCTGTCAACTCCACTATAATGCATGCTAACTGAAGTTAAATTAGGACATATCTTTGCTGTACACTTTGAGGGGCTGATAAGTTCTTTAAACACCCTGTGATAATAATAGGGGAGAAACAACATTAGCTATGCAGTACAGTCTTTACAGTGTCCTTAAAACTGTCAAGTACCATTAGTTGTCCTTTCTGTTGAAACCTTCCCTAATCATGCTTGATGTCACCACAGTGGTGAGGGAAAATGTGAGAGATGTCTGGCTTCAGATCAGGGACAACGTTGGGACTGCTTTCATTACCATTAACAGAATGGAGTCCTCCATTAAATCTGTATTCATAGGACCACATTAGTTAAGTGGCCTCTCCTTTCTGCAGGACATGATTCTCGCAAGCAATCGAGTGCTGCTGGGGTTCAGCTATTGTTTATTCGTATGTCTTCATCATTATTAGGTTTCAGACTTTGTATTACACTGTGATAGGAGGTGCCATCCTCTTTATGATGCAACATCTGTTGTGTACTGACGCTCATTCATCACAGTAGATTGCTTAGAGCCACACAGCAATACATCTATCATTTCATTGACCAGCTTCTCACTTAGAGGAACAATCATTTTCTTTTTGCCCACAATGGAAATTTGATGTGGTTGTGGCTGCGGTGTTAAGAGAATCTCTGACCTTCTGACCTTTTCTACTGTAAGTCAGTAAAGAAACCGTTTACAAATTGCTGTGCTGTCTTCTCAGAGACGGGTGAAAAGTCGGACATAGCGATCGAACGCAACCTCACTGGAGTCATCGGAGAGGTCGTGCACTTGAGCTGTCAATATCTCGGCGAGCATATCATCACCAGTTCCGTTTGGAAGAGCCAGAGGGGCTTCAAAGCTAAGATGAAGCGTCTGTCAGGGTTTGCTAATGGAAACCCCTTTAGACACGACACAGACTTCTCCCTACCGGCCTCTCCCATCAACCTCACCGTGGAAATGACCGTGTCCAGCTTGGAGGCAGAAGGAGAATACATCTGTGTCTTTGTGTCTGAGACGGATGAATATTCAGACAGTGTTATTCTCACTGTTCTTGGTAGGTGTGAGTGAGCAGACTTATGATAAGGAACATTGTTATCGGGCCTTACTCATACACAAGCATGCAAGCAACGGTACAGCATCCACAGTACTGTAAAGACAAATCATACAAAACGTGTCATTCACTGTGTAATGATCCATGAATTAATGTGTCTGTGCCTACGCAGCCCGCCCTGAAACACACATGTGGGTAAATGAGGAGATTGTCAACGGAACCCACTACCAATCAGTCGTGTGCTCTGCTGTTAACGGCAGACCCAAGCCCCAGATCAGCTGGTTGATTCAGGGGGTCCCCCCTTATGGAGACCTTTTTACTGACGACATAGGTGAAATTATTCACCCAAATGGAACCTACACCGTGACCCGTACCCTTCGCTTCCCTACCCACCTCCAGGACGAAGATAGGGTCACCTGTGCGGTCCAACACCCTACCATACCCGAACCCAAACAAACAACTGTAACCGTGGATACATATGGTAATCTCACATTCAAACATTAAAACTGATGCCTTAATATGGTCTTATAATACCATTTTAAATAGCGCACAGGCATAGTCAGACATCAGTAAGATGCCATGCTTTCTTAGGTCTTTTCTGGAAACAGGGAATAAAAATAAGCAAGTAAGCTAATGCTAGCAATATATTTTATATGTTTTGTTTGATCATTTAAAATAAATGTAAAATACACTTTCCTAAGTAAAGGGAATCATTCATAAATGTATGTGATGTATACTGCACTGGTATCAAGACGATCAGAGGCGTCCGGTTAACTAGGTAAGATAATGCTCTTATCAAAGCCATAGAGCATACATTTTATAGTATTGTTACACTTAATGTCATATAATCCCCTGATCCACGCAGTGCCAAATGTTACCTAATGCACTAGACAGACATACAAAACCAGTGCATATCTGATAGTAAACTCTAATCTATACCGAAGCTTTTGAGTTTAGCGTGGGTGTCCCGGTTTTGCTTCTGGCAGCAGCTGTGTTAGACATCTGCTCTGAGCTGTAGCCGAGGCAACAGATGGAACAGGTGATAAGCCAGTCAGAACTCTCCTAAGCCCAAACATCGGCCTCCTGTGCTGCGTGCTAATATCCAACACATCCGGCCTTCAGTTTCCTCCGCCTGAAGCCTTCACTAATTGCTAGACTAGTATTAGATTATAATCTTCTGAAGAAACCAGTAGTTGTTATTCCCTCTTTTGCAGTTGCCCCCAATGTGAGCATGAAGGTGGAGAGACTGCAGGAGATGGCTGGGGACACCTGGGTGGTCTGGTGTACGACGTTTGGAGGACGGCCAAACACCAGCATCTCCTTGATAAGAGGAGATCATCACGTCGAGCTCCTGAGTAAGGACGCGCTGGAGTCGGAGACACAAACCAGCGTCTACCGCCTCCCTGGAGATGCCTACGAAGGGAAAAACATCACCTGTGTCTTTGACCACCCAAAATTCACACACCAGGAGTCCAGGGAGATGACACTCCCTTCCTTCTGTAGGTACACTACTGTGAAAGCTTGAACAATCCTATAGGACGTGGAAGTCACAGAAATAAAATGGTTTCTTCTCTTGCAGATTTGTCTGGGGTTCAGTTGGTGCTCTCAGGCATTAGATACACCGGTGACAATATCCATGCCATAGAGTCTCTAGAGGTGGAGGAGGGACAGACCAATGCCTCTATTGGCCTGGAGGTCATTGGAAACGTTCCACACTATTCAACAGATTGCAACAAGTATGTTTTATTCAAAGGAGACGGTTCGTGATTTATGGTTTTCAAAACAGGAAATACTGATAAACCTGTGTCGTGTACCTGTTTCGATCAACACTGTCTGCTGAGGATGTGGTGTGTTTTTGTGGCAGACCGGCCACACGTGACAGACTTCAGCTGGAAGGTTGAGAAACACATTCCCTGCTTAAAACGCTCTTTTTTGAGAAAGAATATCAGCATCGGCGACTTATGATTTACTGAAGCGTGGCGCAAATTAAATCCCAGAGACCTCGTGCAGACAACGCGCTGTAATGTTACACTGCACCTTTCTAATTGCGTATCCCTTGCAGAGTTGAGGACTCCTTTCCTGCTGGTGTAGGAATGGTGGGAAACGTCTTCACCATTCATGGTCCTGTGGAAGGACGACATGCCGGCCTGTATCAGTGTGTCAGCTACTATAACAGGCACAGGGCGACCATACAATTTAACATCACCGTTGAACCGCAAGTTACACAGCCGCGTACGTGGATCCTCTTGTGAATGTGCTTTTAATGGACAGTCATTCCAGGCCATCTGGAAAAACCAAATAAATGTCGTTGGCAGTCAAGCACAGCTATACAATGTTTTGTGCACTGAGAATTCCAGCGGTACATAAAGTGTGAATTATTGACAGTCGAACGTTACTTTGTCATTCTGTCAGTGGTGGTTCCCCCCGTGATAAGAGTGTCTGTGCGGAGCCGAGGCGCAGACAGGATCATCGAGTGCTCCGCAGCCAACGGCATTCCCGCGGCCAAGGTGTCCTGGCTCCTGTCAGAGGGTGTGCCCGGTGGAGGCTCCTTGTTCCACCCCACCACCTACAACACAAGCCACTCTGTCAGGGGAGTCATAATTCTCCCTGCTTGCTCGCCTCGGGAGCTCACCGTGGAATGCGTGATCAGTCATCCGGCTTTTGAGGACCCGGAGAACAGGAGCGTAGCCCTCCCTCCTTGTGGTACGTTCAACAAATCAAGCAATGCACATTCTGTTACTAACTGTATCTCTGCATTAATCATGGAGGGTGTGGTGCAATCTGCGTCTTCCTGGTACATAAATCACTTCCTATATGCCGTATATTCCCAGCTAGTGTACAGTCCAGTGCAGAGACAAGCTTCCACGTTACAGAATACGGTTTCTCTGAGGTCACGGGCGTCCAATTCCGATGGATAAGCTAATAGTTTCCCACAAAGAAGTGAACGCATGCAGCTGCATGTGATGTGGTCGTAGCACAATCTGTAGCGGCATTTAAAGGGACACTCCTCAATATGCATTGCCATACATTATGTATATGAGTGGCACACACTCCTGTCACACCTGAATGCACCTTCCTACTCCCTCTCCGAAGGGACCTCACAACAAAAGGGGGGGTTGGGGTTTGGAGACGAGATTGAGGAGGTTTTGTTTTATTCTTTTTGTGTTTATTGATATTATATCAAACATACAACTCAATATAAATCATAGATATTAAAATAGGCAGTTAAATAATACAAAACCCCCACCTTTCCACACACAGCTCCAGTGAACATCAGCATGAACTCCAGTGCTGCCTGGGGAGCAGATGGAGAATACACCACGGTGGAGTGTACTGTGGACAGTGTGGCTCCAGCGGCCAACATTAGCTGGCGTGTCGGGGGTGGCGACGGCGACGACGACAGCAGCGGCGACGGTGGTCTCGCCCATCAGGGGGTCGTCGAGTGGCGGCAGGAGGCCGGTGGTATGGTGAGGGCGCGCGGGTTTGTCCGCTTCCTGTCCGCTGAGTATTCTGGTCGGAGCTGGATCTGTGTGGCAGAGCACGGGAGCACGGAGGTGCCGGAAGAACGGGAGATACGAATTCCGGCCATAGGTACGCTGTTCAGAGGCTATTCTGCTGAGTCACTGGAGACGTTTGAGCCCGCAACACACACAGACCTCCACATGCCCACCCACACACAAGCACAGCCCACCACTAATCTTTGCCCTTTTCCCAGAACCCCCTGTGGTGAGCGTGTCTGTCGCGAGGAGCCACACGTCCCCTCTCTGGCTGGCAGTGTGCGACTACAGAGGCCAGGGAGTGAGGGCAGACCTCGCTTGGCGTCTCCCAGACAACAGCGGCGGGCGGACGTCGCTGAGCAGCGAGTGCGACGGACGAATGCAGCGGGCCAGGCTGACCTATGAGTCCCCTCTGGCCCTCCTTGAGGGGAAGATGCTGCTCTGTGTGATCCAGTATCAGCGCGGCACAACAGAGACCAGAGCCATTCACATCCCCAGCTACTGTGAGAATAATGTGGCTGCCTTCTCTACCATCTTATCACATATACTCAAGTGCAACAACAATGGTTTTGAGCAATCTCTTTGGACAATCAAGGAATCATTAATACAACTACTGTATAAAATGCCATCTTTAATTTCATTTGTTAAATCTGACAATGAGTGGAATGAGGTACTCTTTTATATTGGTCTCATTCTTGCTTTATTGTCCAAAGTTATCCAATGCACCTTTAACACGTTATCTAATGCACCTATACAAATGTATAATATTTATATTCCAAACTAACCTTTGCATCTGTTCTATCACAGATATCTCCAAGTTGACCGTGTTAAACTATACAACTCCACTGCAAAGCCGCTACGGTAGAGATCATTCCATTCAGAGACTGTCTCTTCAGAAAAACCTTCATAACCAAAGAATATTGCTCCACGTGAATGGCAATGTGCCAAGATATAACCTTACCTGTCAAAGGTATTGTTTAGTCAGCCATCTTTACTGTATACTTATACAGTATATCTCAACAAAGTGTCCACGACTTTCTTGAAGTAGAACACTGACCAGACAGCAATGTTAAATTCTGATAGCAGGTTGAAATATATAAATACATAAAATAGTCTTCTTAGCAATTAACTATTCAATGTATTGCTTCCGTATTGTTAACATGGGGATCCTTTTCTGAACGCAGGCACTTAACTCTTAACCTTGCACTACCATTCTGATTTCACAAGCTTCAGTTTAATTTTGCCACTAGAATCAGTCTGGAAAGCCTGGAAATCATTTTGAATGTGTCCGAGTAGCAACGGCACTGACCAGTCAGCATCGTATTGATAGCTACACCCGTGGGCGTGGTTTAGGTGTGGGGTGTGGTTTAGGTGTGCTGCAGTGAAAAAAAAAGCCAGAGGGTTCATCCTATCAACTGCCGGTGTTTTTTGAAAGTGATTTCCCTTTACAAACAGTTTCAATGCCAGATGCCAGTCTCCCCAGATGGACGTGTGAATAACAATCCATCTGGCGTGTCATCTTAATTTATTCCTATCAGCACCAACTGAACTTCTCACATGGATGCTGATTGGCCAGTTTCGAATGGAGAGTTCCCAGACTGATATAAGCAAAGGACGTGTATAGGCAGAGCTTGCACAATCAGCAAGATTTAGCATGGCTTCCTCCGCTGGGAGGTCAGGCGTAGCTGCAAAACATGTGAACTATTTGACCTTTCACATAACATGGGTGTGGTGTCATAATTCTAACGTTCTGTAGGATTGTTATAGCTGCCTTGGAGAAGGGGAAGGTCTTGTTTAATGTATTAAGCCTGCATTTGTACAAAACAAGCTACTTTACTCTCACTCTTTTACTTAACTAAATTATTTCCTTGCAGCACGCTTAGTTCAAATTATTAAGACGTTATTTGCACAAAACATGATGTCCGTTAAAATGCAAGGCACTCTACATATGAAATATGTGATATATACTGTACATTCCAATATAAACTATGTAAATGTTAACTGATTGGTAGGTATAAAATGTCAAGCTTCGCACTAGTTTCACAGAATGTGTTGAAACCCTACACCCTCTTTTGAGAGGTCTATTTCATTCAATTGTGTACTCAACTTTCCATGAACATGGTTATCATATGAAAGACATGGCTGTTGCAGGAGTGATGGCTCACCTGTGCATCTGGAGGCCGATGCCCTGGTCTTTGAGGCGGAGGTGACAGAGCACGATGAAGGTCTCTACACCTGTGGAGCATCGTTCTACCACCACCGGGCTACCGTCTACATACAGGTGGAGGTCACTTCTGAGGAAGAAGAATTACGTGAGTACCATTCCTAACAGGCAATACAGGGTTTAAGTCGCTTTAACTAGTAATTACCCATCAATACACAGTACCAGTAACAGCAGGCAGATCACATACCACTGTAAGATTCATTTTTGGTAAGATGTATTTATTTTTGATGGCTATATATTAAGGGTAAAATCACATTTATTAGTTTTAATTTTAAGAATGACTACCTGTCTAATAAGCCATGCAAGCTATGTCTTCACAATGAGCTTCTTCTCTCTACATGTGCCTGTGACATAGTGTTGGTTGGCTTCACCTGCATCTCTATGGCTGCAGCTATTCTGCTGTTCTCCACCATTGCGCTCTGTATCTTCTGGTAAGTTGAGCAGCACTACAGGCATATATTGACCTGGTGGTGGGTTAACCAAGGCAAACCAGAAACAAACAGGATGCATGAATCGTTAAGACAGCTAACCAAAGCATCGTCATACTACTACTCACAAACAGGATGTAATGTGGCTCTTGCAGAAAGGTGCCCCACCACAGCTGTTAGGCAGGTATCAAGTGTTATTATCGTTGGCTGGTAGTTTGGCTCTCCCATTTCCTGTTATGTTACTTGTGGTACGATTTGTAGGTTCTTTTGTTATTGATTTCCATTAAAGGTACACTCCTCAATTTGAAACCATATTTACAAAAATGATTTTGGTTTTAATCTCTGACATGGCATGCCTGCACCTGCTTGCTAAAAGTCTTTACTCCTCCTCCAACAGACCCTCATATTGGCGCACAGCATTTAGAAAACATAAACAGTGAGCTGAGTTACATGGATAACATTCTACAATTCTTGGGGCGCCATAGCATTTGTACTGTACCTTTAACAATACCAGTTACTGGAAGTTTAAAAAGCAATAGCTTAAGATGCATCTTTTATTTGTTTCGGGAAATAGCGCACCCTTTAATGGCTTTATTGAAAGGTATCTCTTCTGGGTCTAGACAGTTTATAGTTTACACATCAGTAAGTTTCCACAACTCCATCAACTCCTCTGAAGCTCAACAAGACCATGGTGCTCACAGCACTATCAGGAATATATGGGTGCCGATAGAGGCCCACTGAAAGATTCAGTGGGGTTTTTTCAATAGGCTTGCTTCTCTGGTTAGTACATTTGGTCAAGGTGCCATTGGTTGAGTAAGCCTTTCTCCCATTATCCCTTTTCCCTGTGGGAGGCCCCTGTCAAGCTAATTTGGGAAGGTCAGTCAGACAGTATACACTGAGAAGACATGACACCCCAAGAGAAAAGCTATTTTGGGATTTGCATCACCCTGCCAGTGGTAGGTACATATTTTGACAGGGACTGGTATCCATTGGAGTCATCGGTGTCACCGGGGTCATAATGCACGAGGTGAGCTAGTTGTTCTCCTCACATCAGAAAGATCAATGATGAGGACTCAGGTCACAATTGATATTCCCATCACGATAATGCATTCACAACTGAAACTTGCCTACTTGAGTTTACTCAATGTATTGGAGTCACAGTGCCACCTACAGGGAAATATCCAGCATTACATGACAAAAATGCAATTATTCACAACTATGTACATATGATCTTTTCATTTTGTTTTTCAGTAAAAGAAATAATCCAACTCAACCAAAGGTTTGTTACTTTCTGCTATTAAGTAATTACATGTTCCTTCCAGATAAGTTTGGTGTTTAATAAATCATCTCGTCCACATCTCTAAAACAAATACTTGGTATTCTGGGGCCATGTCGGTCGGTTCAACTGCTTATGTATTTCAGAAACGGGAGTCCCTTGCAGCCTTGACCAGTTTAATGCAAGGGCCTTGCTCTCCTGAACTGAAGAAAGCAACTGCCTTAGGAGACGGACAAGAGTATGCTCAGATGGTTGACTACTCCATAGTTATTGATGTGAAGTCCATAGTCTGAGCAGATAAAAGAGCACTTTGGATATCACGTTCATCAATGGCTTGATCCAATAGAAGCACATCAAAAGTAGCCTTGTTCATAGCAACTTTTAGTGTGTTTGTTTGGCATAGGTGTGTATTCATTATGTCGTCATCACTGGGCTGTGTTGCATACATGTCTTAATGAAATAACTTTACTTTAATTATTTATGTACTACTGTTCCATATTGAATGATGTTCAAGATGCAGACAGATTGAATTTGAGCATGACATATGTAAATAACATGATATGTATTTACTTGTATGAATTCTAGCAAGATAGGCAGATAACAGTAATGCTACCCTCATGTGGTAACATGTTGAAGTTCTGATCTACATTAACCATCTTACGCAGTTTTCTATGTTAGACATTCAGGTTGGTTTGTAGTATTTCACTTGGATCAAATATATTACATTGTTATGTGTAGCCTACATTTTCACAACATATTACACTGACAAAAAATACTTTGTCAAGCCTACTTTTTCCATATACTAATCTGCCATATCAATTAGTAACACAAATCTAGAGAAAATAATAAAAAGAGCAAGTACTTGCTAAATAAGTGTATCTTATTTACCAGCTACATGCACTCTATTATTGGTCTATAATTGACCTATGTCTGAACTACTTGAACTTTAATTGAAAGTGGTTAATGTACCAGTGTAGTGCTTATTGAGGGACAGGAACTGTTTTGTAAAGTATAATGGTTTTTGTAATAGAAAACATGCAATAAACATTCTAATTTTTCAAAATAAAACCTGAACCTTCAATAACAGAATAAAAATAAAAATATTCCAAAGGGACTTAAATTCTTTACATTATCCTTATCACATAATAGCAAAGTACACACTGTATTCATTTGTAAAAGAGTAAACAAAGGAACTAAAGTCCTTACAGGTATACTTTAGATTTAACAAGTAAAAAAGGCTCATCTTTTCTTATACAAGCATGGATTTAGCTGCAGTTCCAATTTCTTGACATTCCCTGAAGCATCTCCCGTCTTCATGAATTCAAAGGAAAAGAAGTGACTGTTCTCTGTATCCTTTGCAAAATATATAAATAAAATAATTATGGTAACAAATTGAAACAAAATCACCCACAGACCTAAAATAGTTAATTTAACTGATTCAAGTTACCTTGGACGACAGCTTGAATCCAAGACTGGCTAAAGCCGTCAGGAAGCTTCGCAAGTTTTCAAATCTGCTTGCAACCTCTGCTATTTTTAGGACACCCCTGAAATAATAATGCAGAACAGAATGACTACATATGTTTGGTACGTTGTGAGAAATTATAAACTGCTCAAACAAGCTCAACTTATAATAGTGAACAATTATAATTTACATACACAGTATCATTTACCAGTTCCGCCAGGATTTCGCGATGTTGCGATCACAACTATAAATGCAAATTCAACTAATGCCTGTGGAATTTGCGTGACCTTGACATTTTGTCCAATTACCGCAAATGTAACACATTGTCACTTGTTTTATATTGTGAATATAATGACTACTACTACTACTACTACCTTGAGGGATGGGTTAAATGCAGAGGATGAATTTCGCAACTTGTATGTGATAATTAAAGCACCTTTACCTTTACCTGATGTGACTGAAATGCTGTCCGCTGTCTTCAGTTGTTTAAGATATTTCAACCATTCAATGTTTAAAAATGTTAAGCTCAAATAATAATTTGTTAGATTTTAATACTTTATTTTTTGTATGCCTTAAGTTTTGTTGAACACTCCTGGAAATCCTGGAAAGACTGATATACTTGGACAAAAGCTTTTACCCCATAACCAATACACGATTGGCCTCCGCCAGAAAATCGTCAAGATTAGTCCCCATAAGTGACAGACAGAACACAGCAATGTCCACAGTGCCATCATCAAGTGGGACCTTCAGAAAGGGAAGAGGTGTTTTATTAACAGTCAGACTGGGTACGGTATAACATACAGGATGACTGTAATTAATGGTGGTCAGCTGGTAAAGCTGTGCAATAAGTAAAGCTCACTCTGCGACACCAAAATGAGACGCTGGAACTTGAACTTCTACGCTGGAGTTCTAGGTTCGAATCCCAGTGCGGAACGGACTAGGTTACACATACTTACGTTGGCCATGTCACAGACGGTGACTAGGTGGCAAACAGGTGCCAAGTCAAAGCTGTGCACTTTGTTCTTTACACATCGGGCTATCTTGCAGTCGCCACAGCCAAAATCTGCAACCACTAGAGATGAAGGTCTGAAAACAAAATTATTTTTTAAAATTCATATCAAAGAAAACTTAAAAACTGACAGAAATGTGACATTGCTTTTCAAGCATTACACAATGAGAATGTGTATCAAAGTGTCTCACTTGCGACGGATGTAGGATACAATAGCATCTACGGGATTGGAAGGCCATTTTTGGACTTGTGCGGTGAAACCCTTGTGGTAGACCTCGAATGCCTCAGGATCCTGTTTGAACAGACGTTTTGCCTCTTCGCTACTTGTTGTGTACAGAACCTCGTTAATGTAGCGGAAACGAGCAGACTCCAAGCGTTGCATCATGCGGGATCTGAGGGCCGCCGAGCGATCCGGTAAAGATTCTTTAACGTCTTGCTCCAAATGTGGTGCGTCATCCTCATTCCCATGATCTGAAAGATTCTCTTGTTTGGTGGGTTCCTGCCTGTTGAGAACTTTCCGTAGCTTATCTCTTTTCTGTTTCTCCTCTTTACTCATCTCAAGTTTCAGTTTTTTCATGGGTTTTGGGGGCTCCTGACTGTCGCCCACTTTTTTCCCTGTTGCCTGTTTTGATGCTATTACACCTTTTTCGAGCTTATTTTTCATTTGCTTTTTTGTTAATTGCTCATCTTCTATGATTGTTTGCATGTCCGGTGTTAAAGATGGATGCTCATTCTCGTCCTCTGCCCTTTTCCTTTTTTTAGATTTATGTTTCAAGGCCGCGGCCTGCGGAACTGCATTTGTATAGTTGTTGCAATGCGAGCCTGTCGGTTTTGTTTCCTCTGTCATATGTTGCTCTGGTGTGCCTGCTTTATTCAAGTGTTGCTCCGGTTTATTCTGACGAAATTTATTTTTACATTTCTTCTTGTTTTTAATTTTGTTTCTCCACTGCTTTCTGTTTACTGTATGTGTATTTTCTCCTTTTTGTTCATTCAACTCTAACGAAGTTGGTGTGTTTTCTCCATTGTCAAAATCTTTCTTTACTATTGGGAACGAGACAAAATTATATATAAATCATATTTAATGTAAAATAAAATGTTGGGTATTCTTACTCACCATATTTTAATTCTTTCTTCTTTTTCAGATTTTCTGGTTGATTTTTCTCAACCGTGTCAGCCAGACTTAAGTCAGCATTCTCTGCCTCCTTTTCTGATGCACCAGCTTGCTTCTGCCTTTTACTTCTTTTCTTTTTTCTCTTGGTGTGGGGTGTTGGGACCGTTTCGTTTTCCCAATCACTGTCCTCTTGGAGTGCACCACTCTTCATGTCTGGCAATGACCCCAATGTTTTCAGGGTTCGTAATAGGCACTTTCTGCCTACACCCTTGGGCTTATCGGAAAAGAAAAGAGAAAAACGTAGCCTACATTATTAATGAATACATGTACAATCCAGAAACGTATAGTACGTTCAATGCATAATGTAAATTGTTGAACCAAATACCTTGACGAGACTGTTAGCCTTTTGAACGCGTTTGACAGCATTACTGGTACTTGGGGCTTTGGCACCTGGTTCATCGTTCCAGTTTTCATCCTCAATAAACATGTTTGTTATTCTATTACACAGGTAAGCACACAAATACTTTCACACGTTTACTCTGTGTATGTATATGCACATTGATTGCGTGATGTTTTGTTAGCTACAGACCATTTAACGACAGATAACGTCAGATAGTTTAACTAGTTGAAAAGTGCCACAATATTCATACATCATACGACGTATTACCGCCAATGTTGTTCCAATTTTTTTGTTTCTCTTGTCAAAAGTGAATCACGTTATATTACATTTTTTGTTTTTCGAGAAAGCCACGTTGTTTCAGAGCACACCAGAAAGCATAACAACTACAGAGGCGCGTTAAAATGACGTATGCACTAAAGGCATTCGATCCTTCTTCTACGTGGCTGTATTGGAGCATTATTGCCATCTACTGTAACATGATTAAATAGACAGCCCAGTTAGTCAATATTGGAGATCATATCGACATTTTTTGTCCTGTAAAAACTTGTAGACGATAGTTTAGTTCACTGCTGTTCGCATAAACATGTTTTCAAACAAATATAGTGTTCTAGTTGTATTATAGGATCACATTTCATATTGCAATCGAACCTGCACATGATAAAATAAGTATATGATACTTTGGAATTATTTAACCACATTATTCGGATGTTCTAATCCCTATCATCAAACACAATCATATAGGCAATTAGGCATATAGGGGTGTGGCTTTGGTTAATTATACTAATTATATTGTGAATTATGATTGTCTGTCGTGGAATATGGAGTGTGTCTAATATATGGTACATTATTCACACTTTCTGTTCATTCGGTGACCAGAATAAGAAGAACAAATGGAAAACTGAAACTACAAATTAGCCATGTAACTTGAAAAACATAGCCTGTGGGTCTGAAATTTCATCAAAGGGACATTGTGGTTTGTTTTTCAATAGAGGGCGCTGTTCAAGACTATTTGTTTTCTTATCCTGCTGTCTGTATGGTCGGCCGAGGAAAGCGAGGGTGTGGACGAAGCAAGGGATTCCAATATTCTGCCAACTTTTGCTCATGTGAAGGGATACATATAAATACGTAGCAGCATTTACCTGGTAAGATAATAACTAGAAATTAACTTTTCCAGTTCAATTAATGTGTTACGTAGTTAAGATGGTGTGCGCTCGACCTACTATGGCTTGTACCGTAGTCTACGTCAAATGAGAGACGCCGGACACCATCGGTGGGTTAGCTTGTTTGCAAATCTCTTGAAATTGTCCATATTTTGCCGAAATGTATTTTACCTACATAATATACCCAAATATCCCCAAACTAAAATTGTAAAGCGTATTGTAGTGTAGTATGTGAAGTAGCATTGACCCGTGTTGATTTCCAGGGCGCAAGAAGCTAGCTACGTACGGTATCTACTGTACTGTACTGTAACTAAAACCTCAGGGCACGCTATTAATCTAAAGTAAACTAATGGGCTGATGAGACCCTTCCTTTTGAATTTCCACTCTCACAAAATGTTGATCTAAAAACTAGATTATAAACTTAACTCAAAAAAGGGTTGGGAAATGCTACATTACATCAAGTGTTAGTCATGTGTTATTATGAATCCTAATAATGTTATATAGCTGGTTAAGCTAATACACACCCAAAATGGACAGCCTTTTGTATGGTCTCATGTTTGTCTTTCTTTTCTTGGTTTTTATGTGGGCAGTGTTGCTGTCGATTATAGTGCACATTAATATTGAGCTGACGATGCATTGCTTGATTGTAATCACGTGTTGGGTAGAATAATTTATGAAGACATTTGTTGCTCTCAACATTTAATTTCCCTGGTTGATTTGCCAGGGCTCAGTGAGCATCTCTGATTGCATCCCAGACTGTCCCAGATGTGGGACGAAAACTTGGTCTGAAATTTGTGAATTCCTCTGGCTGCCTCTTTTGTTTGACAACGTTCTCCTCATTCAGTCCTAAAGCTACATCTCTAAGGAAAAGGCACATAGCCATAATGGATGACATCTTTACACAATGCCGGGAAGGGAATGCAGTAGCTGTTCGACTATGGTTGGACAACACAGAGAATGACCTGAATCAAGGGTGAGTATGTCGGAATAAATTTGGTTGTATACTGCTGTCCAAGATTATGTACACACCCCATATCTGCCAATATAAATAAAATAGCTTCTTAATGATCCTAATATAAACTAATAATGCAATATTAAATTGTTATAACCACAGTGCTATGCATTGACCTTCATTCATTTATATATATATATAGGGGTGTACTCACTTTTGTTGCCAGCGGTTTAGACATTAATGTGTTGTGTTATTTTGAGGGGACAGCAAATTTACACTGTTCTACAAGCTGTACAATCATTACTTTACATTGCAGAA
>JAODLL010012488.1:0-21761 GCA_026546735.1 Forbesichthys agassizii | reverse complement strand
CCCCCCCCCCCCCCCCCCCCCCCCCCCCCCCCCCCCCCCCCCCCCCCCCCCCCCACAGAAACAAGCTACTGTACAGCGTGACACGGATGGAACTATGTCGCTCGACCACGACTAACGTCTTCCACTTGACCAATAAAGTAAATATACCATTTATGATGCGTACAGGGAGAAGCTGTGAGACGGGCATAAGCAAATTCCTTTTTGTGTGCAAGGCTACTCTTTAGCACAGTAGGGAAAGTCTTACCTGTGGAAAGTTCAGTGATATTTGGGTGACATTCCAAGATTCCCAGAATCACTCTTCCACAGACTCCATGGAAATCCTGCCCAAAACCTGGAACACAAGAGGCATTTTGGGAACATTCAGAGCTCAGAAGTGGACTTTATTGTGGCTCCCTCCCCAGAACAGCCACGCACGCACACACACACGCACACAATAGCAGGCAGTAGCAGATGGAAACTTTCCCCCACAGCAAGAGTCTGAACAATCTGAAACAGCCATCATATCATCTCAATTCACACTTTCAGGTGAGATTTGTGTGACAAGCACAAAGCATGTATTGTTACGGACACAAGGCACTTATTGTTAAAGGCGACAAAGGGCCTGTTGAAAGACTACTAAATTCACCCTTTAAAACCATAGAGACAAATAGAGATTAAAAACCATACAAGGACTGGCATAACATGAAACATGACCTCTCTGTTGCATGTTTACACCGGATACCAAACCACAATCAGGGAATGGTTTAAACAGAATTTAAGTAGTAAAAATTAAATTTCCTTCTTTCTGGTCTTCAGCCAGATGTAAAAGAGAACAGATGAAACATGCTTGTTAGCTTCAAGGTATCACCATGTTGACAGCCTGTGTCTGCTGCCAATGTATCGCCCGAGGGCTCAACGTCTGAGACCACGGCACGCATCCACGCCCACGCGCTAATCTGATCACAATGACTTTCATCGCTGCACCTGTTACAGTGTGGGACCCAACTGAGCATATGCAGGATTATATATGAATGGAACACTTGTTCATGACTGGAGACGTGAGTCTACGGACACCTCGTACAGTAACAACAGTAACCGTGACGAGTCTCTGGTTTTAGGGGAAGTCCATAGTGCAAGCACATCACCCAGCCAGCAGAAATGCTAGTTTATTAGCCTCGTCACTAAAAGACCACAGCATCACAGTGAAGTCTTCTGCTACACCTCAGCCAAAGTCAAGCTCAAACAGAGTATGAATGCTCTGCCACTAATGGAGCCACATCTTGTATTGATCACAATGTGTCACTGTGGCATCTTCCAGTTTGCCACCGCTCTGTGCTCATGGTCTAGGAATGCCCCTACAACTGGGCCAGCAGTCAGCCAAGTTCTGGCCCAGCTCCAACGCGTCCCCCCCCCCAGCACCGCAACAGAGAACAGTATACATCCGTCCGCGGGACTCGTCGAAAGCCCCCGCTGCCTCTCCTGGTGGGGAAATACTTTTCTAAAACCCCCGACGCCGGTTACTGCTACCCGATACAGCAGCTGCTTCACCCGCACCTTCCCCGCGCTCTGTTGGGTCTCGTTATGGGATGGCCCCTGCCCCCAGAAGGGCCTCAGGCCCGGGCGGGGGGGTAGTGATGCCCCGTGTAGGGTTCCCATCTGACACGGCCCTTGAGCTACATACCTACAGACGGGCGCGCGGACAAGCGAAGACCCAAGGATGAAGTGCTACGTCAGAGCGCCACGTCTACAGGAGGCCTTCGATGAAGAGAATGGATTAGAGATGAAGAGAATTAGGACTCAACCCCTAATCTCTGTCTCAACACACTCTGGTCTTGACTAGGACTCAACCCCTAATCTCTGTCCCAACACGCTCTGGTCTTGACTAGGACTCAACCCCTAATCTCTGTCCCAACACGCTCTGGTCTTGACTAGGACTCAACCCCTAATCCCTGTCTCAACACACTCTGGTCTTGACTAGGACTCAACCCCTAATCTCTGTCTCAACACACTCTGGTCTTGACTAGGACAACCCCTAATCTCTGTCTCAACACACTCTGGTTTTGACTAGGACTCAACCCCTAATCTCTGTCTCAACACACTCTGGTTTTGACTAGGCCTCAACCCCTAATCTCTGTCTCAACACACTTTGGTCTTGACTAGGACTCAACCCCTAATTTGTCTCAACACTCTCTGGCCTTGGTCACAACCACGTGGGAACCAAGGAAGAAGTGAATCCAACAAGGAAGTTCTGCAAAAAGGTAGTTCATTCCCGCAAACTCCCATATTAAAATGTCAACACGGTCACTCAACCAACTCAATAAAAATATAAGGTGCCCCCTCAGAAGCTCCGCCCCACACACCGCCAAGGCTGGGATAGTTATGTGTAATGCGCTACGCACCACTTTGTTTGGGTGCCCATTTACAGAGTGTAGAAACACCAGATTATTTCTTTCAGCAAGCACAGACTGGACAGACAGAGGACACCGAGGAGAAATATGTGGAGAAGGATGGAAGTGACATCACCACCAGCGCTACTGAGGAGGAAGTGACATCACCACCAATGAGCTTTTGTGGCCTTGAGAGCAGAACTGAAAGTGGCCTTCTGGGCCACAACCGCTCTATAATTAAAGTTAAATAACAACAGAAAGTGCTTTATGTTCTCCTCCCCTCCACTGCCGTTTTATAAAAAGAGACTCAAATATAACTGCAAAGCATTCTGTGTGCAGGGCGCTGCCCGCTCAAACCCCGGTCCTGGTCAGCAGAGATCCAATATGAAATCAGTTTGTTATTGCCATGCAGTCCACCACACAAAACACTAGCCACATGAATTGTCTCAAATTTAAACCTAAAGTCCACGGTTAAACTAGCCTCTTCATACCATGCTGATCTTACCCACGGTTGTGTCTTTGCATCAGTCTGGAACCCCTCCCTTTATAAGCGTTTTTCATAAAAGCTGTGCTAATACGTTTCAATAAATCCTCTTTCTATACGATTGGACCGTTATCTCACCCAATCAAACTGTTTAACATCAGCTAGAGCCCAAACGTATGACTTACACAGTCACTTGTGCTCTACATGGTGTACAGACGCTTTTTCATTCAAGTCAATTTCATGTATAGGCCTTAATCACATACCACCCTGCTGGCAGACCAATCAGGGTGGCTGTGTGCCATGATGTTGAAGTCAAGCGCGTGTTTCAAAATAATACTGCTATAAAGCACTTAAAACATATGTAACAACGCCAATTGGTTAAAATGACTGCTCCATAACTTTAAAATTAACCAGAGGTCTACACCCAGTAGGACGCAATGACTGCAAACACTTCCTGATGGAAGCGTGTCCAGACCCTATTCTTCACAAAATCCTTTTTGGATCTGGTTACACCAGGGCCTTAACAAGCTCATTCCCTGACTGATACTCACGGCAAAATGAAACTGGATCAGATCAGGATTGTCTCCCAAGGCTAGGGCTGAACTGCAGCACTGTGAACTTATTTGTCAGATAGTTACAGGGAATTGTAATGGACAACGATCAGTTAGGTTTCTAACAAACGGGGCATCTCCAAGCCTTAATGAGACCTTAATGAGCTACACGATGTTTAGCTATGACAGGTAGTTATAACTAAAGCCAGTTATGTTGTCACTCAGATGCCATGCCGTTTGTATGACTGATTCAGGTTCAGCAGAATGCTTATAAGAACATAGTAACATATGCATATAGACAGACACACACACACTTACAGACACACACACGCACAGACACTCAGACACAGACACACACAAATGTAGTCACACAGACACGCAGAGACAGACACACACTCCAATGACCGGGTTTTCAGCAAGGTCTCCCCAATGGGGCCAATCGTGCGGTTTCATTGATGCAAGCAGACGAAGTCACCAAACGACTTAAGCTGCTTTCATCACATGTGACATGTGATTGTACAACTGAAAGGACAGTTATGATTCCCTCCCCATTCATTTCAATACAGTCTACCTAATAACTGTCCTGAGGCATTTCAAAGATGGCTGCCGAGAGGCGACACTTGCCTATAAGGACTTTGGCAGTGCGTCTGTGGATGTGCTCCTCCCGCTAAGAACAGACACAACAAGCGCACACACTCCAGAGGAGGGCTAATCAATGAGGATATCCTGGGCACAGTGGGCCAATTAGAATGAGTTTCCCTTACAGGCTTCTTCCACAAAATCAGGGTAATTAACAACAGTTCTGTCAATGCCAATTAGATTTTCCAATAGTTTAATTTTAACAGACAAATGGTCTAGCCTACCTCTTTCGTGGAGCACAATGTTTTATAAAATAAACACACACAAATAGATCATAACTGAACATGATGTAAAGCCTGATGCAGCATACATGAAAAGGATTTATGGACATTTTTGAATTAAGGCTTGCTTGCATGTTGTTAACTGCAAAATCCTTTCACTGTGTAACCCATGGAATTAGAACAGAAATATGTCTCTGCTGTGAGTTTATTAGATTACAAAGTTCACTGAGAAAGGCAATGAGGGACATTTTGTTATTTCCCATTTGATTTAACAAAACACACACACGACACCCTTAGTCATGCTAAGAGTATGGTACATCTTCGATTCTGACTGCTCGTTTCTTTGAGCAAGCACTGATATAATCTGCTTTTCCAGCCCAATACGATCAGCTCAACATCTGTTGGTGGTTCATAACCTACAAAATGCCTGCCTTCTTTGTTCCTCATGGAGCTTGGCAGTTTACACCTTAATGCCAGGTTTTCTAACAGCTGCCCAGAAGCAGGTTATTTGTCTTCACAAAAAGACAATGGTATGCAACACAAGACTCCATGGTACATCAAACACTACACTAAAAGGACGAAATAAAAATGTTTTTAGACCATATGATAATCTTTATTTTATATAGCACATATATTTCATACAGAACTGTGTACAGAAATTGTCTGTGGCATATTCATGCTAATCAATATGTCATGTGATCAATAGGCCAATTGCCTGCCTACTGATTGAGGGGAAGGAGGGCTGGATTAATAGATAAACACCACGGGTGTTTGTGGCAAATGGAGAGGGCTTGTTAGCAGGACGTAGCCTCTCATACACAACCAAACACACAGGTTGAACATCTTGCATCCACTCACCAATGATGTATCCCAACCAGTAGGACAACCATGAACCAAATTACATGATTAAACTGTCTGCTATAACAAGTGCTGGGCCGTAGCACGTAAATTACTCATTAACTAGTAACAGTAACTAATTACTAGTAACATTATTACTTAAAGTAATAGAACTTTTTTCAGGTAATAGTAGTTTAAGTAATTTCTATTTCCAAAACAGTAATAATATTACAATTACTAATCCAAGTAATGCTGCATTACTGCGTAACAAGAACGAGATTTCTGGTCCTAGCAAACTTAGGGTAGGCTAATTACAAAAATAACTTAAAGATTGTGTAAAGCTGACATACATTCGTGTTTTGCATTGGTCACACCACAGAAAAAGGTAATATTAACCACCCAGCCAAATTTGAAAATTTGAAAAAGGTATTCTCAGACGAACAGTGATTGGAAAATGTATACGTGCATTTTATGAGTTGTGTTTTCACTTTAAATAGATGTAATCTGGTAAAAAGGATTAGACTGGTTATAATATAGGGCTGTGTGTGCTCTCGTGGGCAGAAATCAGTTTTTAGCAAACCACTTTTTAGCAGTGGTTAAAAAGTGCTTTGCACTGCATCTGTACCGGCATCTGCAGGTTTTTAGCATGAAACCTGCAGATGAGATGCTGTTCTTGTCAAGTAAATCCAGCCTACAGCTTGTTGGATTGGATTTTTTTGTTTGGATATGAGGTTTATATTTTCTTCTGGAAAGAGGATCGACTACATAAAGACAGTTTGACTATTTGGATGCTGATTTGAACACGAGATGCCGACTGGATTTGGCAGCCGGGTGTTAGCAGGTAGACTAGGCTACTAAACCAGTAGCTTTCAAATACCCACCCACATTGTGTGCTTATTTCTGCAATGAAGGCACAGCTATCAGACTGTAGGCTGTTGAAGGACAGTACATTTACTAGGCTAAAAGGATACGCTTTTATATCCTCGTGGTGTTACATGGTAACAGTAATAACAGTAATCAGTAAGCAAATGTGGGGACCATCTAAATATATTGTCCCCAGTTTCTGGCCCTCCCAAATAATCCTGATCAGAGAAATTATGAAATACAGTTTAACGGTCTAACTACAATTCTACATAGTTAACAGTGTTCTCACATGTTTAAAGGAATGGATTTCTAACATATATAAAGTATTTCCAAGTAAATCTCTGTATTTGCTTTACACAATCTATATTTTAATTGATCTATTCATGTTTGGTGGCATAATATGATCATTAATAAGTTATTATCACGTGGGGTTAGGATGCTAAGGAAGGTTAGGAAAGAGAATCTTCTTTCATACTTGTTCTAAAGTGCTGTCATTCTGCTCACACTTTAAAAACAGACCACCGTGATGCTTCATACGTGGAAGGAGAATAGGGTTTTGCACACCTATAATCAGAGAGAGAGACATGTTTCACTGTTCTTCTGGGACTCAGGGGTGGGGCAGAGAACACACACACTGTTCTCCATGACCCAGTTTGGAGGCCTACATCATCTCTAGCGTCTGACTAAAACCACTAAAAGACCGAGCGGGTGGCAAAGTGTATTTATTATTGGTAAGCACAAACAAACCCTTGAGATGCGCGTCAACAACAACATGAAAAGACGGTGATTTAGGAATGCTGCCATGGGGCTCCTTTCTCAGAGACCTCTGGTTGTTATTGTAAGACGAACACTTAAATCTTTTCAGTATAACCATTTGAACGCAGGCATGGGCAGTACGCTTCCATGGGCAGGTTGGTTTCCTCAAGAGCGAGGCAGGCTTTCGTGACAGAGTATCGTCATGGCTTAGTGCGCCAGGAATATACAGCGCAATAAATCAGGCAGTGAAGCCCAACTTTACATCATCTTAAAGAATGTCTAAATCACAGCCTGGTAATCCAGGGGAAACAGTGCGGTCTGTGTGCTACAGGCTTGTGGCACACAGTTGCATTCTGAATTTAGTGACGCATTTTACAAGTTGCATACAGCAAAACAGCCTTCTCTGAGAAACTCAGTACTGAAGTATCTTGACAATCATTTTCAGGATTGACGAATGGCTCTCGCACAATGTGGCAGGAGTTTTAGACTGGGCTGGGAGCTTCGTACAGGAGGTAGTTTGCCATGTCTGCTGTAGGCAACAGCATTTGAAAAGGTTTAGATCTGGTTACACTAATGGCTCAAATAGTGGCTCCACCCATCCTTAGCAGGTATTTGAGATGAAATAGACAAATCCCTGTTGCTGTCATGAAAACACCCAGGTAACGTTAGATCTTTGAGTTCTATCTTCACTCAAATTAAGTAAAGGTTTTCTTATGTTTAAAAACAAACACACCACTGCCACACTATTAAAAACAGGTTGTAACTTATGTAATCAGTGTTGCAGGTGAGGTTCCTAGCGTAGTTAAACCTGAAGTAGATGCACAGTTTGGGGACAGACTGAGCGTGTTCTGTCCTGTCCTGCGCTTGGAGCCAGCCAAGAGATTGAACTTTAAACGCTCTCCTTCAGCATTCGTTTGTGGCTGTCCCTAGCAACCCTCCTTTTCCCTGACAACCCTCCTTTTCCCAGGACAGGGGGAGAACAGAGAGCTGCTCCCCCCCCGGGGTGTTCAAGGGGGAGAATGGGGGGGGAGGTGGTGCCTTGAGTTTCTGGGGAAACCCTGCACCCAACCACCCACACACTTCCAAGGTTGCCACGTAGCAACGGTTGGCTCTCAGCGCAGACAGCGCTTCTCAAGGCCATGTGAGGGCCTGCCAGGCTAGAGATGCACACTGCTGGGGAAGGTTCCCCTGCCGTGCAACGGCGTCAAGTGTCGTCACTCCGCATCCATCCTTGGAACGCCTCGGGCAGTTTCAAGCCATGAATGACTGGGCAGAGAAGGAGAATCATTAACCGCCCTTTCATTGGTCACCGGGACATGCAAAATAAATAAACGCTTAAGACGTTTGGCTTTGTCCCAAAATAAGGTTTTAAAAGCAGTTTCCCCGCAGGTTACTACTACGCATGCACAACAGTCTGCTTGCATCAGTGCAGCCACACGATTGGCTAAATAGGTTCATGCTTGGCAGTTACAAAGCAGATGATTGGCTCTTTTCCTCCAACTGCCACATTTGTTTCAGTATTCTCCCAGAGAGCTCCATTCACACAAGTGGCAGGTCTCCTTATATAGTGTCTTTGACAGCGTGAAGACCTCTTCCACCTCCAGGGGGCGCCCAAGGCTGGTCCCAAACCACCAGCCAAGGGACACGGCAGGCAGGCAAGGCACCAGGAAGGGTTTCAGGCCAACAGGACAACGGCCCCGGTCTGGTTTTATGATTGACAGCTCCTCTTCCTCACCTGTCCTGCCTCTGCAGAAGCGGTAGTCGACACCAGCTGTTGCACGCGCGCACACACACGCACGCACGCACGCACGCACGCACGCACGCACAGACGCACACACACACGCACACACACACACACACACACACACACACCTCCCTCCCTCTCCTTTGTTTGGGCTGGCCTTTTGAGCCTCATACTCAACAATGGAAACAAGAGGAGGCGGGGCCACTTTCGCTAGCTCTCCCCTCCCTCAGAGGGGAAGAGAGAGAGAGAGACGTCTTCCCAAGCCTAAGCACTGAGACAGACACTGTGTTCTGTCTGACCAGCACACATAACACCGCATTATGGATCACTCCACATCTGTGATGTTCAGGCGTTTAGAGCTACAACCCTCTGTGATGGTTAACACCATAGACTGTATATATAAATGGACAAACGTTCAGGCATCTCTCCGTGTCTCCCTTGTCGACTACACTTCCTTGTGGTTATGAAAATGACACTCAAATGTTGGAAAATTTGAATATTGGCTGTAATCTGCACATGCTAAACCTGGAATATGCGGCACATGCAAAGACTGTAGGCTAGAGCATGTAGTGGCTGGTGATCAGAAGATCTGTGGGCAGATACGTAGTCTGATGTCGACCAAATGCATGTAGGATACACCAACACACTAGCTAACAAAACATGGAAAACAGGACATTTTAGGGAGACCAGATGCCTCGACCGGCCTTTGTGTTGTTCCATGATTATGTTAGATTATATTCCCTACTTTTGTATTGGGCTCATTGATTGTGGTTTTCTCGGGACAACCAGACCCAGACTTCAGTCAGGACCACTGTAGCCAAAGAGATCATTCATTGACATTTGCAGTCGGTATGACTGCTCTGGGACTCCCCCTGCCATTCCAAATGCTTACATGGAGAGCCTAAGGTAGGGGAAGCAGCAGAAGACCCCCCCCCCCCCCACCGGGTGCAGAACAGAGAAAGCACCAATGACAACACCGTGACATTGAATAAGTCAAACACAACTTGAATGGAGGAGGTGGGGTGCAAAAATGCTGGCAGAGGAGGCGTCAAGAATGGATATAGGCTAAGGCCATTTAAATAAGGCGCCCTGAATGAGTTTGGCCAATAGCATGCTTAGCTGTGGTCAGCTGACCAGCCTGGTCATTGAGCTCAGCTGGGCCATCAGATGATTGAGATTATGGCTGGGTTTCATGGCCTGCATGACATCAAGGCTACGCTCAATTTCATGCAATCGTGTCGAAGGCTGTTTATTAAAGAAATACCAGCCACCCTCCCCCACACTCTTGCTCACCTTTCTCCCCCTCAAGCCGCTTTGAGAGGAAGATCACCTAGTTTTCAGAAATTATGATCGATACCCAGATTGGTTATTATCAAACATCTCATTGTTAAATGTATCACTAACATTCAGCAGATGTTTGCATTGAAAGAGGCTTACAATTTACCAGCTATACAAGCTATACGATACAGTGTATTACAAGCTGTGCATGTCATACACCAGTTATGGCAAGCAAACAACATTCTGTTGGAATAATCAATAAGAAATGTTTTGCAGCTTTTCCAATTCACCACATGGAGTTAAGCATGTAGTTTCAACGTCAACCTCAGGCAAATAACACCAGCCCCTGTCACCAGAGAATAACCTTGCGCAGGCACACTTGTGCGCACACGCACACACACCCTTTTTTGCAGACTTCCCCCAATAGAGTTAATAATTCAAGCTCTTATAAGACACTTCAATAGCAGCTTCAAAGGAATTCCGACCCGGCACATAATCTATTTTGCATTCCACAGCACTGTATCTGGGTCTCCATTTACATATCTGAATAATGAGCAGCCAATCCCTCCTAATTA
This sequence comes from Forbesichthys agassizii, assembly GCA_026546735.1. Classification (NCBI taxonomy): domain Eukaryota; kingdom Metazoa; phylum Chordata; class Actinopteri; order Percopsiformes; family Amblyopsidae; genus Forbesichthys; species Forbesichthys agassizii. Next base: position 11,446 of record JAODLL010012488.1, on the reverse strand, counting down.
TATCCAAGAAGAATTTGAGGATTGATTTGGAAAGAAGAGGCAAAGAAACCCATGATCCATTATCAGCTCAAAAACAGCACATCTGCTATGATGTCCACGACTGGCTCCATCAAGCATAATTAACATGGCTGGATGCGTGACTTCTGGGTACTGGGTTTTACCAGTAGGAAGTAAAGGCTTGGGTTCATTTCCCAGCAGCTCTCCAGATAAGGTCCAAAAACCTGCTGACTGCAGATGAAAGGTTAGATATTCACCAAAGTGCAGTGACAGTGTATAATACAAATCTGATAAAAGGTCTGTCCAGTATTTGGCCCCTTTATTAAATTATCTGTCCCGAGGCATATTTGTACAGGTGCGTATATCAGACAGTAACCATACAACAGGAAGATTCAACCTCTAGAATGTTTTTTGGGGTTAACGGTAAAGCACATTTCAAGTGATTTCACTAAATATAACCAGCATTCAGTGTAACAGTGGAGCCCAGGATCCAGTCACTCGGGCACGCAAACGTCCTCAGAATAGACTGTGTTTGTCAGTTATCAAGCAAGATGAGATGACAAGACCCCATACAGGGCAGCCACCGCAGCGTACCAAGCTCTGAATGCAGCCTTTATCCCAGTACGTTGTGGGGGGGGGGAGTTGCACTACCAGCATATCAGTTCTAATCTCTGTGCATCTGCTGGCTTGCAAAGCCCCATTAGAACAAGCTAGGCAGCTCTGATAAGGTTACTGACTTAATGCTCAGTGACATAATTAAATGGAGTATTTAATCTGAGCATGGCAGCAGAGGGCTGCTGCTGAACCCCCTGGCAGGACCCCCCCCCCAACCATCCTTCCCCTAAAGGAGGAATGGAAGGAGTCTCTTTGGCCTTCCTATCCTATCACACTGCTATGTTACGCTGGTCACACCTTCACCACAAACAACTGCAAGGTCAACACCGCCACCACACACTTAACCCCAAAATAAGGGTTCAAACGCCCATCACGCACACACACAGTTATACTTAGCAGACAACCTTCAGCTTGTGTCATCACATCATCCACACGATTGGCTAAACAGGTGAATGTTCCACTGTAATGAAGAAGACGACTGGCTTCCCCACTGGCAGGCATCACCAGCCAGTGGCAGTTGAAACCCGGGGCCGTCCTTGACACCTCGACGCCAATTAAGTTAACGGCCAGGCAAGCGGAACAGATGTCACCACCACCAACGCTAGAAAAGGGAAATGGCGCTGTTGCGTGGCTCAACCTCTTGCTAGCGATGGCCCCTTCTGTCGCACCCAAGTAGACAGAATGATGAACTGCAGCCCTGCGTTACAGACATTTGGGTGGGCAGAGCTGGCTGGGCCAGTCGTGTGAATGCACCACTACAGGGATTAAGTTATATTTTAGTATTATCAACAAAAGACCAGAAGCTACGTGAACCTTTCTGAAATACAGGACTGGTTACACTTGGGTCAATCCAGGTCACGCGTTTCAAAAGGTCCAACTGAATGCAGCGTATTGACAGCATTTATAGGGGAGGTCAGAGGGCTCTGGCAACATGGTGTAGGTCTATGACTTTACTGCAAGAAGTGCAAAAACAGGACGGCCTGCTCGTTCTGATCTGTGTATAAACAGAAACAGCATATCTGAGCCTACCTAGCTACTATCAGTTCCTAATTACTTATGCTAGTCAACGTCAGCCATGAGTAGGGCTCAGGCTATTGTTATGAAACAGAAGTAGTCAGTTTGTCTGTGTTTGCTGTGTAAACAGTTGTCTGTCTTTATTTTAGATTGATAGAAATGTATTTTGGCTGGTCGCCAATGAACTGGGATGAGCACTCACCTATATTCCAGTGTCTGATAAGAATTTGACATTCTGTTCTCCTGGCATGCTACCAATAGACATGACATTTCCAATATATGATGCGTTACAAATCTCTGGGTTTGTGTGAGGATACCTATATAGTTCTATAAACAATACAAGTAACGGGGTTGACAAGGCACACTCTGAAACTGTAATAAAAATGTATTCGAAATGTTCATTTCCCATCAAGCACTAAGCTATCCGATCGTTTACATTGCAACCAGATGGCCGAGGTTAGATGTGTGGTGCCGTCAGGGAAAGCTCTGGACCAGCCGCACAGAAACAGTGTCACTAAAAGCATGGTGTCTTTAACAACTCAACAGTGAAGGGGTCAAGCGAACACACACGAATGTTAGCATGTTAGCATCACACAGAAAATAAACTTCAATAGAACTATAACTAAAGACCACAACTATAACTCATCTAATCTGGGAACAATTTGGGATTTCCCATGATGATTATTTGTTGCATATACCGTATTGCGCCACATTATAGCAGGATTAACGTAGGATGCCGTTCATTGAAATTATTTGTAGTTTGTAAATCTGGCAAGATTTGTTATATCATAACATTAAATCAATTCACATAGTAGAAAACGTGTATGTGAGTTATAACCCAATGATAGTCCCAGCAGAAATAACATAAAGATCAAATTACTTTATTTGTGGCAAGTGTAAGGTGGACATATAGCGGACTACCCAGCTCGGGTAAAGTTAAACTTGCTGGTGTGAAGATTTTAATGTGGTTATAAAACAAAATATCGCACGATATCAACAAGTTGTCTTAATTAAATAGCCTACCAGTAGTATCAACTTTTAGGAGGGGTAGCCTACAATTTACCTGGTTGATCCATGCTCTTAGGCCTATTTCTACAAACGAATCGTAAACTTTACGATAAAAACTTTGAATACAAATAATAACAAGCAGTTTGTGCCACAGAATCATAGATGATTATTTACCTTGTGCGAAGTATTGGTTTTACTTGGCGAAACGACGAATCCTTTACTCCAGTTTTAACGGAGAGGCAATCAACTGTAGTTTTATTGCAGGAGATATCCACCGTTAGTGTTTCACATTCAGGCAAGTAGCGAATCCACGAGGTTACAACTCTAATCCCACAGCCGACCACACTTGGAAAAACAAGTTGTTTCGTAGATCGCCTGGCTCCACCCAGGTGTGCCACCTATTCCATTCAGTTAAAGTGTTGAGCAAGTTTCTTTTCCAGTTACCCGGCGTACCAACTCTGCAGCCACATGCAGCCGGCGAGGACTATCATCACGGATTGCTGCGTCTGTCCACTCGCTGCGCAGCCCTCCGAGCGCATGAAAAGGGGCTTGGCAAAAGGACGGGTAAAAAGAAAGTCGGTGAATGACAGCCCCCTGTTGGCCAAGAGCAGAAATGCACTTACTGGAGAGATAAAAAAATAAAAAGAAAGAAAAAAATTAAAGAAAGAGAGAGAGAGAAAGAGAGAGAGAGAGAGAGAGAGAGAGAGAGAGCGAGAGACCGAACCACTATGTTATGTCTGCAATGAAAATGACTGATATTAATTTCAATGTCCTCTACTCATGTTAATGGTAATAGAGGCACACAGAGATCCCAAAACTTGCTGCACCAGGTTTTGCGCACGTTTGCGCATGTGCGTGTGTGAAGACTTGTCAAGCAGAGGTCTGTATTCATGTCAGGGGGACAGAGATGTGAAGGGGGGGGGGCGATGTGTGTGAATATGCCTGCTTCTATGGGCGGTGATGGGGGGGCTGCATTCACACTGCCCTATGAGACACTGCACCATTCATCCACACACACTCATGCACACACACACACTCACATGAATGCACGCACTCACACACACGCACACACACACACAAACACGCACACACACACACTCACACACACTCACACACACGCACATATTTACACGCACGCACGCACACTCAAACACTCGGCACCAAGACCAGGCTACTGAATAGCAACCCTGCCTTTCAGAGAACCGAGGGGCTGGTCTGGTAAGAGGGGCTCAGAGAGGTTCTAGTAAGAGACAGGTCAAAGGGCAACCCCCCCCCCTCCCATTTATTGTGCTGGTTTTCTCTCTCTCTCACACACACACACATTCACTTTTACTCTCTCTCACACACATACATGCACACGCACAAACTCTTTCACACACACATGCACACACACATTCACACACACATGCACACACATTCTCTCTTTCTCTCTCTCTCTCTCTCTCTCTCTCTCTCTCTCTCACACACACACACACACACAGCACATACGCACACTGACACACACACGCACACACACACACACACAAGCACACACACACACACACCCTGTGGCTGCACTTGAAAGTAGCCCAGCAGGAGGACAGCCAGGAGGAGGGAGGAGAGGAGAGACAGAGGAGAGCCAGGAGTCCCAGAACCCTCCCTAGATTAAAGGCATGGTCGTTGTTCTCCAGAACACACATTGGAACACATTGTGAGGTCAAGGGCATTGTTGTTGTGAGCATTGTTTGATACTTTGTTTATGTTCCTATTTATGGATCCGAGGCTGTAAATACAAAATTATTATTTTTCAGAAAACGACAAGAGAGCGAAATGTAGGGTATTTCACAAAGGGTATTGCAGCAAAATGTTTCAGGCCAAGCATGGTAGATGTAGCTGTTAAGCCTCCACAGCAGAAAGCCGTTTGTGACACGCCCACTTAAGAGACCAGCAGCGTTACATTTTTGCTCCATTGAAAAGCATCTTTGTATGGTTATAACATCTCTGGAGACAATCAACACAGGCAAATGCAGAGACTGTATATATAAACGGACACCCTCTGTGACGTCACCATAGACTGTATATATAAATGGACAGACCCTCTGTGACGTCACCATAGACCATATATATAAATGGACAGAAATTAAAGAAAGACATTGCTTTAGAACGTTAATGGTTTAAATTGGCTTGTAGCCGGCACCCTTATTTATTACAACCTGCTGATTGATGCACAAGCTTGTTGGCTCTTCATTGTATATCGTCCATAATTGACCATATTTGTCATTTTGAATACACAGTGCCTGTTCCCCTATCAATTGTTGATTTTGCATTCTTACTAAATTAGCTTGAAAGTTATGATGAAAGTAGTTGATGGTACATCTGGATGAGGTAAATGTTGCCCCAACATCTTCTTAGAGCATGATCTACAGTATCTACTATCATTTTACTGCGACATAAAGCCCATTCGAGAATGTCCATCAGATGGCGCCAGTGTAGCGTTTAGGTTTATTACCAAAGGATTGAACTATTCTGTGAGAAGAAGCCAACGCCTGCCAAGTTGTTCCAGAAAGAAAGAATTTTAGAAATTTTAGAACAGTTTTAGAAAAGTGTATTTCCCTAGAAAAGTCAACCAGATTCGAAAAGAAAAAAGATGATATGATATGCCAAATATGTATTAATCAGAAGACCAAGAAATAAATCCGCGATCACGTCTGACATCTGCGTGCGCGTCGAATGGTTGTGACGCAAGCAGCACGTCGTACGCGCGCGCGCGCATCCGCTATTCACGCTCCAAGATGGCGGCCTCGCAATCTTATCTCTTACTAGTGACCGTAAAGATGTGTTATTTATGATACACGCTGGGCTTGATGCTTACTGCACTGGCATAACGGAATAGCGACTGGCACAAACAATAACCATGTTCACAATGAATAGAAACACGTGTGTCTAGCGTCATAGCTGTCAGGGCTCAATGCTGACTAGCTAACTAGTGGTTGTAGGGTTGACAAGTAATCACTGTTGCCAGTGATGGGCAAAAGTACATCGAAATGTATTTGAAAATACAATACCAAATACCCTAATTGTAAATGTATCAAGATAAGATAACTACAAAATACAGCGCACACACACAGCCTGTAGTGCCGCCAGCCTCCACTAGAGGGCATGGTCACCCTAACCCTAGCCTAGCCAGACTTTTAGTTGGCTAAATGCATCAAGACCCGCCTACTTGGCAGGAGAGGTATTTTGATTGACATGCACGATGACCAACTACATAACTCAATGGCCGTCAGACGTTAAATAGAGATTTGTCTGTTGGCAGATCAGTATGTTACACTGTAGGAGCTGTCCTTCCGCCATGCCTACGCCTGCTTTCCCCTGTCTCCACAAGAGAAGAGCTGTGGTGCTCTGGTGCCACAATGTGTAGCCTTAGCAACATCATGTGAACCCTTCCCTCCTTTTGCAAATACAGTTTTAGCACAGTGTCTGTCTGCCTGCCTGTCTGTCTGTCTGTCTGTCTGCCTCCCTGTCTGTCTGCCTGCCTGCCTGTCTCCCTGTCTGTCTGTATGCCTGTCTGTCTGTCTGCCTCCCTGTCTGTCAGCCTGCCTGCCTCCCTGTCTGCCTGTCTGTCTGTCTGTCTGCCTCCCTGTCTGCCTGCCTGCCTGTCTGTCTGTATGCCTGTCTGTCTGTCTGTATGCCTGCCTGTATGCCTGTCTGTCTGCCTGCCTGTCTGTCTGTCTGTCTGTGCCAGATGTGGCATGTGAAGGTGAATATCTGCTGGAGGGTTGGGTGTTGCTGGCCTGCCTGCCATACTGTTCACACTGCCTCCTGGTGGGGATTGGTTATTAAAAGCTGGGATGGGAGAGGGGGGGTCTCTTGGTGGGTTTCTAAACTGCTCGCTATGTTTTCGTGTATTCATGTTCGCCCCTGTGTCATGGAGAGAGAGGAGGTGTTTTGTTTTTCCTGCTGCCACCGACTACGCCCTGGGCTGTCCTGTGAATGACCTCTGAATGCAAAGTAGGACTTTAGATGTTTGTGTAAAGGGGGGAGTCTATTCTGTCTGGTGGTTTTATTTGAATTAAATGTCTTTACTGTTGCACATCTTTGTCTTTTGTCTTATTGTGTTTACCTCATTTCAGTTAAAGGAGCAGTAAGTGATTGCAAGGTAATACAACTTTCCCCACCAAATATCTCCTGGCAGTGTGTTATATTTCTGTTCTCTGCGTGCTTCTACGCTTCTGGCTCCGTCAATAGGAACACAAACAGTGCGGCGAGCTTCTAAGGGAGAACCCAGTGCCAATGAAGGGAGAGGTGTTTTAAGTTGCGTTCAAAGGTAGCAGGCGTTCGTGAGAATGATTGACTTTACGTCATTTGCTACTAGTAATTACTGTATAATAGTACATTTACTGTTTTGACATTATGCAATGGAACAAGAAGTGAAGCTACTTTTGGACTAGCCGGTGCTGACCCAGTTATCGCACTGCTCTAGTATCTACACTGTCACAATGCACAGATGCACAGATGGTTTATTATTTTATCATGATGAAGCCTGCCGCTCTGCACATATGCATCTTAGTGTCCGTTGAGCTCAACTCAAAGCTGTGCATTTGTTTCAATGACAGATGATGCCCGGCTGAAAACAGGGCATTGCTACAAACCACTGAATAGGCAAAGCAAGACCGTGCAAAACCTTCTGCAGCGCCATCAATCTCATTCAAAGGTACCAGTGGGGGGAGCTGTTTGGCTCTGCGTGAGCCCGGCCTTGCTAGCAGAACAGAACAGCTCACATCCATCTTGGTGAAGTGACAGCAAGATGCTGCCAGCGGGGGGGGGGGCCTGATACAGCTCTCCATCTGAGCTGCTTTTACTTCCGCCCCCCACCGTGGACCAATCACAGCAGCCCCTGGTGCTACTGGTAATGTGATGCATGAAGTCTTCAGATTCAGCTGAAGGCCATGTGTGATGTGTGCCGTGTCCAACCAAATGGAGCAAAATGGTTTTGAAAGGTGGGTATTTCTGGAGAAAGCATGTTGAGGTTTGAACTGGGATAAACCACAGCGTGCTCCCTCAGATGCTGTGCCCCAGAAGCAAGGTTATAATGTTGATGTGTGCGGTCTGCACCACTTTGTGTTCCTATTAGTCTGTAGACTACCGTCGTTTTTCTGCTTTATCCCCCATGAAGTTATTTCATTATTTAATGCAGGAAGAGCACTTTGTGTGAGACCATCCTCAAAGTGAATCAGGCAAAGATTTCAATCTTCAATCACCAGGACAACCTCTACGTCAGTTCTGACAAAACAAATGGACGGGATGTCTATCACCATATTTGTATCAGCTGTGATGGACAAAGACTCCGTTTGGTACTCTGCATGAGAGGGAAGTTAGGCGATGAGCTGCTGCTTCATCTGTTTAATTGTATGTGCACAAAGACGACCATTCCCAGACACCACCTGTTTTCTCCTGTGCTGCGGGAAAGGGCTGGCTAACAAAGTCCTTAAGAACCGATTACAGCTGTACTTCAGACAACCCAGGTGAACTTAGGGCTTAGTTTGATGTAACACAATTATTTATCTTCTTTTCAAATGTTCTTCACAAAATACAGAGCTTTTAACAAGCAGTCGTCTTATTAGCAAAATGCTACACGAGGATATGAAGGCTGATGGTCCTGGTGCACCAAGATGAGATCACCATCAGAAAACCCTCTGTATGTGACAACATGCAGCTTGCTGGCATCAGCCCAGTAAAATAGCGCCACTAAGCTGTAAATACATGTGTTTATTGGGAGCATTTCATGGATTCAAAATATGCAGCCATACGTCATTGAGAATCAGTCGCCATGCCCAGTATATGCAGCAAACATTTGTGAGGTTTATTGAATGTTAAGACATTTCAGTCCTCTTGTCAAACTGCTATATTAACTTATAGTTCAGACTGTTTGTTTGTTTGTCTCACCTCAACATCAGAAAATACAAAATGCTAATGAGAAAAATCTAAATCAAAGCTGTGACCAGAAGGTGACAAGTTTGTTTCCCTGCTTATACTGTATATCTCATATATCTGATACATCTCATATATATCATATATCATATATATCATATATCTCATATCTTATATATATTATCATTCATATATCTGATATATCTGATATATCTCATATCTATCATATCTATCATATCTCATATATCTGATACATATATCTAACAAATATCATATATCTCATAGCTCATATTTCTGATATATCTGATACATCTCATATCTATCATATCTATCATATCTCATAGAGTATATCTCATATCACTTATATCTCATATCACTCATATAGCTCATATATCTCATCCCATATATCTCATATTTCTAATATATCTCACATAGCTCACGTATCTAATATATCTCATACCGTATATCTCATATCACTCATATATCTCATACAGTATATCTCATATAGGTCATATTTCTAATATATCTCATACAGTATATCCCATATAGGTCATATTTCTAATATTTATCATACAGTATATCCAATATAGGTCATATTTCTAATATTTCTTATACAGTATATCCCATATAGGTCATATTTCGAATATTTCTTATACAGTATATCCCATATAGGTCATATTTCTAATATTTCTCATACAGTATATCTCATATAGGTCATATTTCTAATATATCTCATACAGTATATCTCATATAGGTCATATTTCTAATATATCTCATACAGTATATCCCATATAGGTCATATTTCTAATATTTATCATACAGTATATCCAATATAGGTCATATTTCTAATATTTCTTATACAGTATATCCCATATAGGTCATATTTCGAATATTTCTTATACAGTATATCCCATATAGGTCATATTTCTAATATTTCTCATACAGTATATCTCATATAGGTCATATTTCTAATATATCTCATACAGTATATCTCATATAGGTCATATTTCTAATATATCTCATACAGTATATCTCATATTTATTCTGTTCAGCTGCCCTTCATTTGAGTCCTGATAACTCTCCATTTGCTGCTCCTGTCAGTGTGGGATGTGTCAGATGGCCACAACACGCACACACACACACACACACACACACACACACACACACACACACACACACACACACACACCTTTACTCCCCCTCCGTGTGACCCAGTATATATGAGTGTGTGTGCGCGCGCATGCATACGTGTGTGTGTGCATGCATTTGTGTGGAGGGGTCATAGCAAAGCATCCATCTGCTCAACAGGCCAGTAGACACACACACACACACACACACACATACATGCGTGCACAGAGAGAGCCAATTATCCAAATGAGTTGGCCGGTTTGTGTACTTGCATGTTTATGGTCTACTAGTTCTGAGAGCTGAGTCTCCAGGACCCGTAGAAAAGATGCTAAATGGTTGCTCCCCATTCAAACATACTCTGTAAAACTAAATGTAAACATCTTGAGATGTGTAAAACTCTCTGTTGTTCTGTTCCTGAAAGACGTCTAGTTGACCTTGTGGTCATAAGCGTAGCTGTCAAGGGGGATGCGGGGGCCGTGTCCCCCTCAATATTTAGAACACGTGTATTGGTCCCCCCCAATAAAAACATGAAAGACACACTGGGGCCGCCCGCCGATATCAGAGTAGTAGCCCATGCGTATTAAACCGCTCATTGAACCGCTTGACAGTTTAGCCGTAACCTAGAATAAACTATTCAGACTGCTATGTCCCATGTTGGACAATTTAATGGACGCATTGTGCACCCCATGATTTTGACTTTAACAACGTCTCATTCTTCAGTAGGAGGTTTAATAGGTTATGGCCAAAATGTGCAGTATACTATTATTGTTTTAAGTCAGCTATACTGTAACCTAGATAGAAAACACAGATGTTTTAAATATGCAAAACGTTTTAGTCTCTCATATTACTAGAATATAGCCTTTTGAACATGAATATGAGCTATTACAGTCAATGGGTTAATATATTAATTAAAATAAATGTATTCATAATTTACTTCTTCCAAATAAAAGCGGACAAAAGAGGCTAGATCAGGCCTATGTCTAAAGCACAACATATGTTTGATAACACGTACTGCATTATATTCCATATATTTTTAATTGTGCCAGCCTGCCAGGGTTCCTCTATTTATCTTTCCTTTTAAATAAATAGACATTCCACCCTACATTGATGCAGAAAAGGCACAAATTCTTACAAAATAATTCACCAGAATGCAGTCAAATTAAGTGTTTAATTCTCAAAATGTTACCCCCCAGACCCTCCCTGCTTTATAGTTCCCCCCTAATGTTCAAACACCCATGCTTGTGGTCTGACGACTCGATCTAAAGACGAAGACGGAAGTCTAGTGCGGTTGTCCAGTGTAGGGTAGGATAGTCCAGGATAGTCCAGGGTAGGGTAGGGTAGTCCAGGGTATTCCAGGGTAGGGTAGGGTAGTCCATGTTAGGGTAGTCCAGGGTAGTCCAGGGTAGGGTGGTCCAGGGTAGTCCAGTGTAGGGTAGGGTAGTCCAGGGTAGTCCAGGGTAGGGTAGTCCAGGGTAGTCCAGGGTAGTCTAGGGTTGTCCAGTGTAGGGTAGGGTAGTCCAGGGTAGTCCATGGTAGGGTAGTCCAGGGTAGTCCAGGGTAGGGTAGTCCAGGGTAGTCCATGGTAGGGTAGTCCAGGGTAGTCCAGGGTAGGGTAGGGTAGTCCAGGATAGGGTAGTCCAGGGTAGGATAGGGTGACGGAATGTACCCCCCCCCCCTAACAACCCCCCCTTTCCTCCCAACACACACACACACAGAGACCAGTGCTGTCCATTATGACCCCCCCTCCCCAGCAGATGGCCAGGAGACAAAGAGT
>JAODLL010012477.1:0-25459 GCA_026546735.1 Forbesichthys agassizii | reverse complement strand
ATACTGTAACATGCATCAGGAACATCACATCAGGTACCCATACTGTAACATGCATCAGGAACATCACATCAGGTACCCATACTGTAACATGTAGGCATGTCACGAGATCCTTCCAGACCAAGTCGATGCCAACATTGTGAAAACATGACTGTGTAGTATCGTAGGTACCGGGGCAAGTGCAGCTGTAGCTCTGCCTCAAATCGTCAAAAATAAAAACAGCAAGTAGCCTACTTTGCCCGTTACAAGCGGATTATCAGAATAATATTTAAAAAAACAGTAGCCTATGCAAACTGTGCCTTCAAACTTTCCAGTTTATCAAAGCTTTAGTAGAAAGTAAACAGTTCCGCTGTTGTCATGTGACATCATATGTATGTTGTGATTGGTTAAACATATTTAATGGCTTGGCGAAAGAGAAAGAAAATCATATTAAATAAAGCATATAAAATATCTCAAGATCAAAATCCTTTGGCACGCCAAGTGCGTAGCTTACGGTACACCGCCTTGATTTAGGTAGCATGTAGACAGAAAGAAGTGATGGCACAGTTTCAGTTTAACAACCCGTAAACTGCTGTAAACGTAACGTCTGAGTGTCGTAAATACATACACTCCCAAAGGCTACAACCGGCTAAGATGGAGCTGGGGGAATTTGTGCATAGATAGCGCACACGCCATAGATCAGACGTCATATTCGATTGGCTAGCCTCATTAAAAAAAAAAAAAAGTAATTTCAGCAACCCGGTGAGTAGGCTGTAGTTGGTTAAGATAGGCTACGTTACCATTCCTCAGCACCAGTAGCCACAACATGGTCTGTTTTGTTTTTAGTATTTCGCAATACAAGACCGCTGTGACGGCATCACATTTTTGACCCTTCCTGACCAAGTGAACGTACGCCAGGTCTAATGTGACATGGTGACCGCATGGGTACTATATTGTATCAAAGATACTCTAGTGCAACATGCTTTAGGTATACTGTGTTACACATTAGGAACTTTAATATCCACTGAATGCTACACATACAGTATGTTACCTAATTTCTATTCCCTCTGCGTGGTTTCGTTTTAAGGGGAAAGTGTTGTGTGACGCTGCTAAATGAAACTGAGGCCCTAAAGTCTTACCTGGAAAGAGAGGTACGTAAGCCACTACCATCCAAACAAACATAGAAGAGACATACTTTTTGCCAAGACTTGTCATAGGACTAGTAGCATTAGCGTAATGGTTCACAGTATTGTGTTACATAGCAAATACATATGCTGCAGAAACCGTCTGGAATATGTAGGCCTATAAAACCATAAATGATGCTTTTCAGGCAAAACTCTGCATAGTTTCAGTGTGTACAAAAGAAAAGAGAGCAAGAGAGACAACGAGCAAGACAGCCTTATGAGTTTGCAGCATCTCACTGCCCAATGAATAATTCAACATGTTGACCCAGAATGTTCTTTTCCTATACAGTAATGAGGAGATGAGAGACTAACTGTGCAGGAAACGTACAAACGGCTCTTTTCTGACACTCCCGATGATCGCTCTTCCTCTATGTCCATCCTCACAGCACCGGCCTTGTGTGTTTCCTCTTTTTCCCCCCCAGGATGTCTTCTTCTACTCGCTGGTGTACGACCCTCAGCAGAAGACCCTGCTGGCTGATAAGGGGGAGATCCGTGTTGGGAACAAGTATCAGGCCGATATCACAGACCTTCTAAATGAAGGTTTGTTCCACTTTACATGTTGGCTGCTTAGTGTGTGTGTTTGTTTGGCCACAAAGGGTGGAATGAAGTGTGTGCATAAAAATGTGCGTGCATGTGTGTCTCCAGTCATGGGCCTCATATTGGCTTTCAAACATCTGAAACATTAAGGGCCCTATTTTGATCATCTAAGCAGATGGTCTAAAGCGCAAGGTGCAAATTGCTTTTGGGGCATGTCCAAATCCACTTTTGCTAGTTTAATGGAGGGAAAAACGGTCTAATAATATTTCACATTGTACTCTTTTTTGCATATTTGTGCGGTCCTGCTCGTCCCTGTATGTGTAACAAGCAGATCGTACGCTTGTTGTGCACCTGCCATAGGCACCCCTATCTTGATAATGCGCCTCGCGCTGACTTTAGACCAGGTTTTTGCTGGGTGAAACAGATGTGTATATCAAACTACAGCTCTCTATGAGCTCTTTCTACTGCCAAAAGGGCACCAGTGAATTCTTAATCAATTTAGAGTTATTCGTTAAAAACGTAAATAATGAACATAATAAGCCAGTTGGTATCAACATTTTGGCATTGAGAAATTTATATTTGGAAAGCATGTGGTAAGGATTTTTTGTTATATTTTTATTTTATCACAATAGATTATTTATTTTAAACTGTATGTTATGCTTTGTTAATATTGTCATCAGATGGGGCCCATGCACTTAGATGAAATGTATGAAAAGATGTGATCAAAAAGGTGCATGTACATTTTTTTATTGTTTTTTTTTTCCTCTGTTGTGTACCAACTATTGTGTTTGCATGGTGCCTTAGGTTTACTGAAAAGTCAGAAACAGGAGTCTCTTCCATCAATGCTTTGTTTATCTGGGCATTCCATCACGTACAAAGTAAATTATAGAAAACAAAGCTATGGTACCATGGCAACCGCAACACTAGCATGCTACCTTGTGCTGATGCATTTGGAATGAAAGGCATGTAAGATCTGCGGCAGGGTGGTAGGTTTTTATTTATTTCATTATTTATTTTAAATGTTTTGAGTTGACACCGCCATGTTGGCGGTCAAACAAACTCAAATCTGTTATTAAATGTCGGCATTAATAAGCTAATGTTTGTTACAACTAGGAAATCTCCCATTTCAGAGTCAGAGTGCAATTAAGTCCCACTCTAGCTGAAAACAATTGATTGCTTTCCATTTACTTTATATTGCGTGAAGCTGTTCCCTTGTCATCTGACTTCAAACAAAAAACGATAAAATGCCCAAAATGTATGCAGTGTGTATGCATGGTATGTAGGTAAAAACTCAGAACTACGTTTTCATAAGCAAATCTTACAAATACCAAATCTTTAAAAAGACAAAGGTGGACACAGCCAGACAATAAGACGCGAGGCATCAGCATTAAGAACAGCAATGATGATCATGACACTTACATACCTACGTGTGGTGCTAAAATAATCCTTTGACATGCTGAAATATAATGTTTACTAGGTAAAGTAATTATGTATGGTGTGTTTGTATGTTTTATATATTCAGTGTTTTATTTGTGTGTGTGTGTTCAGATGAAGAAGATGGTAGAGATCTGTCTAAGATGGAGGAGAAGCTTTGGGACCCCAGCAGCTCTCTGACAGAGAAACAGATTGACCAGTTCCTAGTGGTGGCTCGGTACGTCTAAAACATTCAGTTCCACCTTCTCTCCCCTTTTTAAACCACCATAGACGTACTATGATGGCAGCATGAACCTTTACTGCCGTCGTCCTTATAAATATTCTGGTAAAAGAAGACTTATTTGCCGAGATAGTTTTATAAAAGCCTCCCTTGGTGGACTCTACTGTACCATCACCACTATGCAGAGGTTGGAGAGGGTAGTTCTCTTTTGTGGATGCGTCATGGAGCAATCAGGGCCAGGAAGTGTTTAACACAAAGAGAAGGAGAACATTCTCAAGCAAATCATTACACAGTGATTTACCAGGGCATTTTGTCCCTAAGTAAGGAGATAATGTACATTACGTCATGTTTGCCTAATATTTATTTTTGCACATGATTTTCCACGTGAACATTTCCAAGTAAATGAACCAGTACATCTGCAACTGCGAGATAAAAGCATTAGGCTGTAGCGCCTCTTAATTGACATGTTTTCCTTCAAGTGTTCCAGACCAAACCCAGCGCTCGGCTAAACGGGACACTGTTTGTACCAATAAGTGCATGCTAATGAGTCACAGTGTGTACAGTTCAGTGGGGTTGCTCTCGTTGAGGCAGTCCCCAGGGCAATTCCACCTCTGTCAGGTCAGCCCGCGTGTGCGTGCGCGGCAGGTTCCAGCCTTTAACACATAAATAAACCCCCGCCCCCCCATGTCTGCTGTTCTAAAGGCACATGAAAACATAATCGAACAACATGGGCTAATGCTGTTCAGGTCAAGTGTATTTGGTATTGTAAGATGGCTGGTATTCCTCACAGTCTGTCGCCTCCCTTCTGCCCCCCCCCATCCCCCCCCATCCCCCCCCATCCCCCCCCACCCCCCATCCCCGCACAGGTCTGTGGGTACGTTCGCCAGAGCTCTTGACTGCAGCAGCTCTGTTCGGCAGCCCAGTCTCCATATGAGCGCTGCCGCGGCCTCCAGGGATATCACCTTAGTGAGAGACACACACACACACACACACACACACACACACACACACACACACACACACACACACACACACAAAGGAGCACCCACTCGGGTTCATTACTATCAAATGGTGTTTAATCAAGACGCATGCTTTATGCCTGTGTGTTTGCACAGCTACATCAGAGGATCGTACATGCATACATCATGCATGCAATTATCACATAGAACAAGTAGTCTTAAATATTCTGAATGAGGGAGACTTATTTTTTACTTTACTTTAACTAAAAACAACAACCAATGTGATTTCCTGATTCATTCCTAGTTATATTTATAACTTGTAAAGATAAATTATGATAATACAATCATTGCAGGGTTATTTTTCAAACGGAAAATAGAACATAATGGCTATTGTCCCATCCTGATTATCATTAATCATTTTATTATTCAACATTTTATTTTAGTTATGATCACATGCTAGGGGTAGTTACAAGACAAGGTCAGTCCTTACCGAGAACACTTGCTTATTTCGAGCTCAAATCAAAATATCACTCTGGTCCTCCGCAGCGCCCCTCCACACATTCAAACGCATTGTGAAGCAAAGCGTAGTACTATGGCTTTGTTGATGTGAGCGGTGTTTGCCACTGTTTCTATTTACGGTGCCTGGGCTGTTAAGATTGTATTCTTTTTTTTAACACGCACAAAGAACGGTAAGCTAGCGAAGTGTGAGGAGATGTTGAATTTGACTAAATGTATTAGCTTACAATAACTGACTATCCCTTTAACCTTGAACCCATGACCTTCAGGCTCACATAGATACCATGCCTTTGGAGACTCACCCCCAGACCACTAAGCTAATAATGAAAGCGTGAACATGACGTGCTACCACCTCTGTTGTCGGCAGTTCCATGCGATGGACACCCTTCACGCTACGGGCTACGACATGACGCGGGCCATCTCGGCGCTGGTGCCCCAGGGCGGACCCATCCTCTGCCGGGATGAGATGGAGGAGTGGAGCGCCTCGGAGGCCAACCTGTTCGAGGAGGCGTTGGAGAAGTACGGCAAGGACTTCACCGACATACAGCAGGACTTTGTGAGTAGGCCAAGATGCTGGGAAAATAAGCGCAGCAGGGCTTCTTCACACTCACCTACAATGAGCGGGATAGAAGGGTACAGGATATGCCATGGCCATCAATCTGTTTTCTATGCTTCCTGCCCAAGAGTAGTGGTTTTGCCATAATCAAGGTTTATGCCAATTAAGGGTGCTGAGAATGGGACTCACTCTGCCACCTGGTGGCTGGTTGGTTGTAATGCCGCTCCGCTAGCCCTCCACTGTTCAATACCCCCGGGCCTTTTCTAATAACAGACCTAACCACCACTATGGGTGGAGCCTGCTGGAACCCTGACAACTCGTTTTCCCCTTTAAACGTCTTGGTGGAAAGTCATATTATTGGCTGAAGTCATGTGGAGACATCAAAAGTAGAACGTTAATACAAGCTCTCTATTTCAACATGTTAACACATTTTGAGATGTATTTACATAGATGATTTTTCTAAATAGCGATGCGTTATTTTATATTAATTTAATGAATATTTGTTGTATGCTGTTTGCCATTGACCAACAGCACTGAACAATGTATGTGATTCAATGGAACAGTAAAGGATGTAGAGGTCAATACACTGACATTTACATGTTGAGATTTTGTATTATCAATAAATAGATGATAATTTTCCCATTCCCCCAGCTTCCTTGGAAATCCCTGACCAGTATTATTGAGTACTACTACATGTGGAAGACGACAGACAGATACGTACAACAGGTATCGCACTGTTTTTCTTAACTGACCATTGGTAAGCTTTGTATAGACCATGTGTAACATTATAGCAGGAATTTCATCCGATCATTTATTGTATTCAGAAACGATTAAAAGCTGCCGAGGCAGAGAGCAAGTTGAAGCAGGTCTACATCCCAAACTAGTGAGTACATGGATGCGTGTGTTTGCGTGTGTGTGTGTGTGTGCGCGCGCATATTGTTTTGTTGATTAAAAGCGCTAAAATGGCAATTATATGGATACAAGATATAACTACCTTTTAACAATGTTGGAGGTTAGTTTTAGATGGATCATCTCATGTATAGATAGATACTTAATTGATTCTCAGAGTGACAGGAGCAACAATCATGACAGAATAGACACAGTGGAGAGTAGGTCTTCATCGACAGCATGGCTGATAACTGAAGGGTTTTCACGCATGCTGTTGTTGGAACATGAGCCCTCGGTTAACGTTCATCTAGATCTGGTACCATATCAGAGCCAGCGTCTGTCCTTGCCTCTGTGGGTGAGGGCTATCTCCTCAGCTGGCGACTGTAGCGGTGCTTGGCCGGCCCTTATCTGCTTAGCTGCACTGAACCCTCCCTGCCTATGTGTCCTCCCAGCAACAAGCCCAACCCCAACCAGCTCAGCAACAGTTTAAAGCCGCCGCTGGTTAACGGAGCGGCGGCTGCAGTTGTCCCCGGGCAGCCGGCCCAGACCCCCGCCCTGGGCAGAGCCTGCGAGAGCTGCTATAGTGAGTTACTGCCATGCCACCACATCTCAAGCCCAGACCCAACACAGCTGTGGCATCATTTACATGTTGTGTCATTGTTGTATTTTTATATAATTTAACTTTCAACCTTTTATTTAATTAAGCTCTTGTTTTATCTTATTTTTTTATTATATACAGTATAGTGTATTTACTTAAATCTAGAGTCCCTGTTTTTCCACTGTAAAATGTGTTTTATTTAGTTTATAAAATTACACACACACACACACACAGACAGAGTGTACAGTGTACCGTATATTTAAACGTCCTTTATAAAAAAGCAAGCAAAATCTCCCACAATTATTTCCAGATGCTTTTGCTCCAAGCAGCTTGTTGGTAAACACACAGATGCGGGATACTAGTGCTAATTTCTAGTCTGGAGCTAAGGAAAGGGGAGTGTAAATGTAGAAAACAAAGAGAGGCTGCAGAGGAGAGTAGTATCTGCCTTGCAGCAGGGTATTGTGTGTGTGTGTGTGTGCTATTTTAGTGGTTGTAATTAATTCAGCGATGAATGATTAAAGATGGGGTGTGTGTGTGCTTGCCCATGCGTGTTCTTCTGCACACGTGTATGTGTGTGTGCGTGCATGAGTGTGTCAGTGAGAGGCTGTCCTGGATGGATAAATAACACACCTTCTCTTAATACACACATGTATTTTAAACTTGACTTGTATGTGTGTGTGCGTAGCCAGCAGCTCATACCAGTGGTACTCGTGGGGGCCTCCCAACATGCAGTGTCGTTTGTGCGCCTCCTGCTGGACGTACTGGAAGAAATATGGAGGGCTCAAGATGCCCACCAGACTGGATGGAGAGAGGCCTGGTCCTAACCGCAACAACCTGGTACATACACAAACACACTCTGTACATACACATCATGTTGTTTAAGCTTAAATATATTAATAATAAAATAAAACATCACTTAAACATAGTCAAGCTCTCCTCATAGAGGCTAGTTGGAGGTGAGATATAGGTCAAACTTTTCAAATGTTGGACTAATACAAAATACAAAAAAAAAATAGTTTTTTTTAATGAAAAGTGCATATCTGTCCATGGCTACTATTTGCGCCAATATAACTAAAATGTTGTGGCCAATAAACCTCTAATATGATTGTTACACATCACGCCAATCTGTCATGAATCAAACACTTCACACAGGTCACAACGAACCATTTAGCTGCTAGCTAGCTTGATATAATAACTATTAGTGAAGGGACTGCAGTGAGCGAGCATGGAGAAATACCTGTCAAAATCATCAAGTGAAGATAAGATCAAACTAGGTAAATTGAGAAAATATGATTTTCAAATAGTTCCAATGGTATGTAATAATATATAGTAGAAAGCATATCAAAGTCCTTATAGTTGTATATAATGTCTCTGAGCATATGCTTATGGGCACGGTCAGTCATTATTTCTAACTTTGAGCTCAGATCAAAACAGTATAGCTCCGCAGTCCTCCGTAATAATGCGATACTTCTAGACAGCCCTGGCTCCAACATAAACAAAGTGTCGAACACCGCTCGTATCAACAAAGTCGTAGCATTACGATTTGCTTCACAATGCATTTTTATGTGTGATGCGGCCCTGTGCAGGACCGCAGAGCAATACTGTTTTGATTTGAGCTCAAAGTTAGCAAGAATTACTTTCTTGGTAATGCCTTTAAGTGATGCGATTATGAGGGAGTCCTTGGAAAATCTTCTCCCTGGGTCCCTGGCCCAAAAAAGTTTGGGAAGCCCTGGCTTAGAGTGCTCAGAGTCTGAGTAGACTGAGGCAAGGGTGTACATTATAAATGGATGATCAAGCCTGCTGGCGTGGGTTAATTAGTGGGCTATTACAGTTGTTGTTGCACTACTGGAGCCTTCCACTCCATTGCAGCCATACTGCCATGCTAGATCAATAAATCCCTGGACAAACTAATTACATCTGGCTCTGAGAGCCTTCTTCTGGTCTCTCCGCTGAGGGGGCATCTCTAGCTTGTGCCCCAGCGCTATGAAGATACAATTAGCAACCCTTTTTCTAGTTATTTAGTTCCCATTTTGGCTCACCCAGGGAAATACTGCCGTTCATTTTGTTTTATTTCATTTATAGTAGTTTTCCATCACTTCAACAGAAAAATATCTGTTTTTTGGTTTGCGATACACCATGCATTTTCTAAACACAGGCATTTAATTGCTGACGGCACTAAGTAATCCATCCATCTGGACGCTGATTGAGTGATAGTTTTATAACCACCTGACAATCGGTTTTCAGTTGATTAAACCAAGACGTCTAAAACCAGGCTATGAAACCATCTTGCTGTTCCTCCTATCATGCATTTTCAAGCCACTGTCAGCCTGACGCAGTGACTGTGGTTGGTCCCCCAGAGCCCCCATGGCTTGCCCCTGCGACACAGTGGCAGTCCCAAGATGGCGGTGAAGACGCGGCAGGCTTTCTACCTCCAGACCACGGGGCTGACGCGGGCAGCCAGACGCCTCTGTCAGGACATCATCAAGCCACGTTTCCTGGCCAGAAACCCATACCTCCCTGTCAACACAGCAGCCATCAAGGCAGAGTGTGAGGCATAGTGTTTGATTCCCCACAGAGGAGACGCTAGGCCCTTCTTGTTAATCTAGGACTTTCATCCATTTTTCCCTACTGATATACAAACTTCCTTTGTCAATGTGCAACTTGTTTTATCATTTTGATACACTGATAAATTGAATACTCTGCACAAATTGCATGCCTTGAAATAGCAACTCTGAACCCTCTTCCACTCTCTAAAATGTTGTGTTTGGGTATTTTGTGGTTCAGGAGAGCGTAAAAGGTTAGAGGGGTGTTGTTTAACAGTCCTGTACTGGGAAGCTCTCATTAATATACAGAAAAAGCCCAGTGAGTGGAGTATAATGGGATAGTTTCACTTCCTGACCATTGATGTATGATTAATCTGGCTACATTAGGTTTTCATTGACTGTGCTGGTGAATTGTCTATTACTGCAGGTGCTTTGCGGTTGCCAGATACGCCAAAAAAGGCCTTGCCTCTGAAACCTGTTGAGCGGAAACCCCTGGAGTCTGTGGTTAGATATCTAGGTAAGAGGAAGTAGGCCAACCGCTGCACCTCTCAGTCGAGTTGTGTAACCTTCCGCCCGGAGTTTTCAAATTTGAGGACATTTGGCGTCTGGTGCTGTTTATAGACGCGACACCGCTGAACAGGATGCATTTTCCCCATGCTGATATTAATGGGGTTGTTTTTATGTAGATGTGCATAACGTTGTATTTACTGGCATTCCTTTGTTCTCTCACTGTCAGAGGCACACCCCCGTCCAGCCAAACCAGACCCCCCTCGTGCACCGACCATCTCCACAGGCAGTCTAACGCCCATCAAGTCCACTCCCATTCTCAACAACGGCTCTCCCACCATCCTGGGCAAACGCTCCTATGAACAGCACAATGGACTGGATGGTGAGTCTGTATAGGCAGGGCAAAAGTGTGTGTGTGTGTGTGTGTAAGTAGTTCACAGCCTTTGAAATACCATCAGTGTCGCAATTATAATGTAGTAACACCAACTCACAGTTGGATGGGTATTGAGACATTGTGGCTAATGGTCATACTTGTTCTCCGGAGCCTTGAGAAGAATGAGTGAGAATTACAACTGTGATCTTTTCAATTCTATTTAAGAAAGGCAACCTTGGCATTGCGTGGTGATCTTTTGCGTCTGGGGCTCTCTGTCCCGTGCGTTATTAATGGGCGTCTGTTAATTTATTCCGGCTGTGTCCCACTTCCGCTCTGCTTTATTTACTTTATTAGGCGTCTAGCCAGTGTGCTACTGGGGTACGTGCATGTCTATTTCATTAGAGAGGTACAGGGAGGGCCACGGTGAAGAAGTGAGAACGTTAGGAAGCGCTAAAGCAGGGAAAACATCAGGAGAGGATCGGCTCGGCCTGGCTGGTTTTAGCTGGAGGCTACACTGTGTTGTCATGGCAACCGCGGTGAGGAGAAGGGCTCGGAGCCTGCTAAGTGTATCCTGAGGGAGCGCAGCCCTACTGGCCTCCTCTCGTACCTCAGGCCTAGTCTGGGATAAGGAGATTTGAGCCTGTTTAATATGCCAGGCACTGGGCTAGCTGGCTCATTGATGGGATTTCATGTAATTTTACTTGGCATTTATATTGGATCATATTGGTACTATTTATTTCAGATCATAGTCAATTTGAATGCTTTGAGTCAACTCATATTATTCAATGTTTTTGTATTAAGTTGCCATCTTACCTTTATTCAGAAATCCAATTCAGCTCAGCATATGTTTTTTAAATGGGCGTTGGATTTCTCTTTCTTTCTTTGTTTGTTGCTACTGTGTGTTTGAGAGCTCTAAATATGTAGCAGATTCTTAGATCAGGCGTTGGAGGAGGCCCTCGGCTTTAGCAGGCAGTGGGATCATGGATTTACTGCTGTACGTGCCACAGTATCAGTTTGGGATCACTGCCAGGGTGTTATGCAATTTGTGGAGCTGCACATTATCGCAATGCTAAGCATCATAAAGGGTTCCGTCAACATACACCATCTAATTGAACTGATTTAAGTGTAGCTCGGTGGCAGAAAACAAAGACAAGCAGAGAAAGCAGATGGTGTACAGCACTGTGTTCTTTGGCCTCAGTAGCATGTGACTACTAGTTAACGCAACATCCCTGAACTATGATGTAGTAGTACTTTTTGACACCACCAGAGGGCAGGAGAGTTAATCTGTTGGTAACCAGAGTGATGGGGGAAACTAATTGCTGACTGCAGGAGGCATATTGCTTGTGTGCATGCATTGCTGGCATGATGTGCAAATGAGTGTATGTGTTTTTTTGTGTGAACCAGCTCCAACTAAATACCAATGGTCTCCCCTTCCATCTGCAGGCACTAAATCCAAAGGCCTGACTCCACAGTGGGACATCATGGCCAAGCGGGTGAGTGAAGCAGGTCGGGCCTCGCTGGCCATGCAAGATGAGGTGCATGAACTGGACTGACCGCTCCATAGGAACCACCTCTATTACGAACCCTAGTAAGGTACAGTATGTGGAAGGCCACACACAGTATGGCTAAGGTCTCCCTGTGTTTTTAGCTTTATATGCACATGCTTAAGTACTTCCAGGAGACTAGATTGGACATTGAGATATTGCAGTATTAATATCAAACTGCAGATCTGCCTGAAGAACATGCACTTTAGCCTTAACGGGCACTGTACCGTAATTTCCCGGATGTTAACTGTGGTTTATACATTGATATTGCAGTCTGCAGCTCTGCGACTAATACTCGAGTGCGGTCTATAAACGGGTTTGTATTTTTTTTCCCCGGGGATATTCATTAAACACCCAAAACTATAATTTTGCACTATGGTAGGACAATCTGACAAGGTTGTCCTTTTCACATGGAAAGTGGCATCCCACTCTCCGTCCTGCCCACCTCTAATGTGAAAGGAAAATCTACTGCAGAGTCCCAAACGCAATTTGTCTCATTTTGAGGTAACCATGAGAACAGAACAGTTAACAAACTACGTAGATGAACCAAAATATAGATTTATTAACAGCCTGTAAATTAACATAGTCTACTTTTTTTATGTATTAAGCCAAACTATGTGGCATATATGATATTGCATGTAATTAGTGCATTTTATTACATCATTTTAAAAATAATACCAACTTTAGGCTGTGTCCAATAAACATGTCAGCAAATTTTGCGCATTCTCTGTCTGGTGTATGGTAGAAACTAGTGAAATGTGATTTTTACACATTTTGAATTTTATGACAATCCTGTCAGTTGGTTTGGCTGTGCTGCTTGCTAGCTTTACCGTACATGCCTACAAGTAAAGAAGGCAAAAGTTATCCTGCCGCGACGCCACCTCAAATGTTAAATACAGTATATTGTATCTTGAAGACAGGCGGGCATATTCTCGACTCGAGCTCGCAAGCGTCAAGCAGGTTCGGGAGCCGCGTTTTGAAGTCTGTACGAAACTATTGCGGGAAGGAGATTTTGTGTCGCTTGTAGGGGTCGACTGAATAATCGTTTTGGCAATTAATCTGCGGCGGTAGGATGTTTTACAAACTATCGTTATCGGCAGAATTTGGCTCCGATAGTGGCTGCGCAGACTGCACCGCAAATTGCATTTGACACAGCCTTCGTACACGAAGTCAAGGTAATTAATTGTTTATCTGGGATAATTTTTATTTAAATCAGCCTAAAGTTATATTCAAGACAGGTTTATTTGTGAAGAATGAGGATGATGCGTTTGTTGGTTATAATATGACATTAAGGATTATACTGAAGACGTCTCCTGCTCTACCGAAAGGATGCCATCTGTTTTGCTAGTAGTAGAAAGCATGGTTGATTGTATTTGGCTAGCCGTTGAATGCACATCTATAGCACAACTAAGGTTCAATGGCCATACCTAAACAACTGCATAGCCTGACAGACTCACCACCAGATCCAGATGTACCGGTACGCGACTGTTACAAAATTCCTGTAAAAGCATACTCAACCGTTTAATGAAATGTCACTGTGATGTTAAGTTGTTCCTAATATATCTCAAATACAAGACCTTGATGCTTCCAAAACACTTACTCAAATTAGATTTTTGTTTTTCATTTGGCAATTTAACTTTGTTTCTGATAAGAAAGAATAGTCCTCCTATATTTTTAGCGACAGTAGAAATGAAACGCACCCGTAATCTGCTATTCAGTATCATAACAAGCTACAATATAGCAAATTAGAGTATAGGCACAGGTAGACAGCTCCTAAGGTGGCAAGTGGCAGGGCTACGATAACTTCACTTACATGTCAAATGTTATGTCTCAATTGCTTTTTGTTTTCAAAAGCAAGCCATATTGTTTCCCTTACCTTTCAGTGGTCATTTTGAATCCATCTGTAAGATGCCTTTCAGAATAATTAATAGTAAACATTGGCAAGTGACTAGCGGTACCTCATATGCAGCCTTTTACTGCCATCTGGTGGGTGTTTTATGTAAAATGAAACATGCATTACAGATGATGTGAGGAATTTTTATTTTACAGTATACTGTGCATATTTATAAAAAGCTTGTACAAATTCTAAAATATGAATTGCTTGACAGGCCTATGAATTATTTTTATTGTTATTTGGTATTTGAAAATTTGGTATTTGGCCGATTAATCGTCTATCGCCTTTTTCCGGCTCTAAACTATCATTATTATATCGGCCTTTAAAAATCCACAATCAGCCAACCTCTAGGCGCTAGTACTGGAATATACTCCTGATCTGATAATGAAATATTCCATATTGCATGTGTCGTGCCAAAAGTGATTGTCTGATAAAGCTACATTAAAGTGGAAATAGACTCAGAGTCAGATATGCTGTTGTCACCCCTCTGATTCTCTAGAAAAGCAAATCCCTAAAAAGTTGTTGTTAAAAACATATATTTTTGCCCACAAGAGCACACACAGCCCTATATTATAAACAATCTAATCCTTTTTACCAGTATACATCTATCCATCCATCCATCCATCCATCCATCCATCGATGGAAGATGCACATCTACATTTTCCAATCAATGTTCGGCTGGGGACACCTCTTTGGCACAACACCGTGGTATGGAGTTTACCGTAGAACATGCAATGGGTGTGATACAGCGCCTTCTGCTGTGACACACCCCCAGTGCTTGAGAACAGATAATGATGGTTATATTTTCATGCTTTTGAAACTTTATTATTCATTCAAATTTGGCTGGGTGGTTAAAATTACCTTTTTCTGTGGTGTGACGAACTCAAAACACAAATGTACGTCTGCTTTACACAATCTTTAATTCCTGAAAGCAGCTTTTTTTTTGTAGCTATGCCGTTTGTGTGCGACTTAGCTAGTTAATTAACATGAGTAGCAAACAAGTGTAACCTACCATAATGTACGGTACCGCCTAGCGCATACGGTATATGGAAGTGGTTGGAGTTTTTCTTTCTCTTTTCTTTTTTAAACATAAAAATGCCTCCAACCTGATTATGTAACATTTTATAAAGTGCAGTTAATACTCGGGTGCGGTTAATAAACAATTTTGTTTCTAAAAAATAACATAAAATACTGACCTGCGGTTAATATACAGTGCGTTTAATCGTCGGGAAATGATGGTGGGTAGGATCTAGAGCTGTACATTGAATGTAATCTGTTAGGACTTGGGCGCATTTAAGTTACCTTTTGATCCACGGTGTGATCGGGGCACAACAACAAGCATCGGTCACTATGCTTAGCTGGATGTGCATAGTGGAGGCAAATAGCCTTGGGATGTATTGTGGAAGAGACTGGGACAAGAGTAAGTCTTAGGCTGGCTTTTACTAATGGAGACAATTAGTTCAGAGAGAGAGAGAGAGAGATCCTCTGCATAAGGCTATGGGCCGTGAATGTCTGTAACAGCTGTTCATGTAGATACAGTAAATAAGATATGCCTATATTTGCCATTTTTGAGCGCAACGCGCTGTGTGATTGTATTGTTGCCTGCTGTTAGCCCTACATACCTATACCCAACAGCATTAGGCTGTATAGTTCTGTGACTGTACCGTATCGATGTCATCCCTAGCTGTCTCACACATTTTTTGGGATGATTAGCCTATTACCTCATCTAGTCCCGTTTGAGCCTATCATGCAATGTTGGTTCAGTATGATATCTCATATCAAACAGGCTAAGCCTTAGAAAGTTTGCAATTTTGCAAATGCAAATCTACTATGTATATGTCATTGTATTTATGTGTACTTCACATGCAAATGCTTAGCATACAATACAATATAAATTAGTGTCCTGTATTAAAAGTAATGCAAAAAGTAATAAAGTAAGTCATGTATTACTTTGTATATAAAGTAGTAATGTAATGATCACACTACTTCTACTGAGCAGTAATAAGTAATATATTACTTTTTGAAAGAAATTCCCCAACACTGGTGATAATATGCAGCCCATAGACACAAGCCTGGGAAAGTTGTTCATTAAAATGTCGGTCTGTAATCGGGTTCGGGCTTCAAAAAGCTATATAGGTGTGGTTTTAGGTCAGGCTCTGACAGAATTGTGTGGGGTTAAACCTTTCAGGCCCAATTAAAGCTCTAATGACTAAATGTGAAAAACTCTTCCCTGAAATAAATACATGTATTTATTATTTGTAATCACATGATAGTAAAGGTAGAAACAGTTTGGTAAGATAATTTCATGACTCAAATAGGCCATTATCAGTCAGTACATTTTTTAATATATTATGCCCTTTTTTTAAATGTGCATTGATTATGTTTTGCTCCACCATCTAATGGGTGAGAAATGAATTGGCCCCAAACTTACTTGCCAAGCTCTGTGTTAGAGAGTGCGGTTATTAGACTTGCCTGTATGCAGTGCAGTCCTGACCTGTTGATGAATGTGTGGCGCAAATCAAATGCCCTGTACAATTGTATACATTACTAATTTAGTTTGTATTAGCATTTTCCATACTGACGCATCTTTTTCGGAATTGGGGTTGTATGAGCACATTCAGAGTATCTTGAATGTTCTGTCAGGATCTATAGAGCATGATCCTGTCTGCTACTGCCTAAACGTATGCTAGATTCTTCATCACGACCAAACATTTCTGACAAATCGGTTGAATGGATTTTTCTTTCACATTACAGAAGGGGAGGTCAAATGGAAAAAGGCATTTTCCCAGGAGCCACGGCCAAGGACAGCTGACAAAGCTAAGCAGAGAGAAGGCAACGGAGTTGGCTATCAGCATGGGTCTGTCAGACTGCAGACCAACCAACCAATCGTCTTTGTGGAAGGAGTTTGGCTGTGGCCAATCAGAGGACTAGCCTGACTGTACAGGACTGTGTTTATGACTTGCATTTCTTGTTATTACTGTCATTGTAATTATAATTTTTGTTATTATAAATTTTTTTTTTTACCATCTATAACTTGAAATCAGTTAATTGTTTATCAAACAATGAAACTTGTGAAGTTTCATGAAAAATGCTTGCAGAACCCTGTGGAAAGGGTCGAAGGACTCTAACATAAGCCACTTGCAATCTTTTTTAACAAGTTAAATAACACAAGCAGAAGACTTTTGATTTAGGTGACACAAGTGACTCCTTGTCCTCAGTTCGATAATTTTGAA
The DNA here is from genome assembly GCA_026546735.1 of Forbesichthys agassizii. Taxonomy (NCBI): domain Eukaryota; kingdom Metazoa; phylum Chordata; class Actinopteri; order Percopsiformes; family Amblyopsidae; genus Forbesichthys; species Forbesichthys agassizii. The sequence goes on along the minus strand of JAODLL010012477.1, from coordinate 8,497 downwards.
TGCTTTACAGATTCCTTCTGTTTTGTCAGCCGGTCCTGCTCTTTGGCCAGAGAGGTTTAACTTATTGAGAAAGACTTGCTGTTTTTTCTACCTTTTTCACAAGTAATGCATCTATGCTTCAATGATGTAATTAAAAACATAATTGATTTTCCCCTCTTCTCGTGTTGTCTGTGATTAGGGGTGAATGTGTCTATACTTGATCTGCGTCTGAATTCAAATATGCTTATTGACGTGAAGACTTCACATTATGTAATACTGTATGTAGTATGTAATAAAAAAATAATTACCATAGTGAATTATTTTTTTTATTACATACAAGCGTATTCATATTAGCTTGAAATGTTCTTTCACATTAAAGGTATAGTCATTCTGGAGAAAGCTTGATCGACTCTATGATGAACTTGATCAAAATAAAAGCACCTCTCCTTTCAATAGGGTGCTTTCTCAGAAGAGCCGCCCCCCACATTGGAAATGAATAGCCAAGTCTGAGATAACGTGTGGTGTGGCCTGCACCATTTTGTTTATGGGCAGCAATTGGACTGGGAAGATCTACAGGCATTTGCTGAATTTGTCTAAATGTGTTTCCTTACAAAAATGTGTATTTGCGTACAATATCTAACTATATGATATATACAGTAGATATGATCCTGTCTGCCACTATACTGCATGTCACAATAGAGGCTTTTGGGACAAAACAAATTCTTTATCGGCACTGGCACACATGCATTAACCTCATCACTGCTGATTGATTGGTTGGAGGTTTTAACTGGACCGTTTTCTGTTGGCTGCTTTGTAAACATTCATCTGAAGAAGTTGCAAAATACAAAGTGTAATGATTTAAAGTGATGTTCCACTTGCCTCCTCTGATTGCCTGAGGAAAATGCCATCTCCCTCATTTGACCATGGGATTACTTCTTGATTGGCCAGCAAACTCGCCTGACCTGAACCCCAGAAAATCTATGAGGTATTGTCAAGAGGAAGATGAGACACAAGACCCAACAATTCAGGCAAGTTGAAGGCTGCTATCGAAGCAACCTAAGATTCCATAACACCTCAGCAGTGCCACAGGCTGATGGACTCCATGCAGCATAATGCATACAGATGCAGTAATTAATGCAAAAGAAGCCCCAAAGTATACTGAGTGCTTGTACACTAGCATACTTTTCAGAAGCCTGACATGTCTGTATTAAAAATGATATATAGGCCTACTCAGATTTGCGATTATTTTCATAATTTTCTAAAATAAAATACAAAACATTATTGCAATAAAAGTGATATTTACTAGGCCTTCATGTGAAAGGGCTACATTTTAGTTCAATATTGGAAAAATGAGAATGTTTGTATGATTTAATATGTCTACATTTAGAAGACATATCATCTCTTTCACATGGATTTCATAATTGTATTTTTATTTGTGTGGCAGTGACGGGTAATATCTAATGTAATGTGAGGATCAATTAGCAGTGGAATTTTGCAAACCATGAAGGAGAACTGCATCTATATAACAGCTCTAACTTTATGAGGTTAACAGTTAACCTGGTATCAGTTTGTGTAGACCTACACTACTCGACCATCAAATTATGGTTCTGACTACCTTCTCACACAAAGTGACTATATGTGGCCCCTCTGCTTGATACATGATATCCTTCACCGTTAACACCACTACAGACTCTTAAAATATTCATCCCCTTGGAAGTTGGCAATAAACATGTTCCGACTTGGGCCTGAAGGTCTGCAAGTCTAGAAATAGAAGGTGGAACTTTCCGACCTGGAAAAATATTGGTTAAACCCAGAGGGAGGAACTGGCATGTTCGTAAATGACAATCAAGCAAATTGTGTATTTACTTAGATAAGCTAATGACCCACTGAACAGCTGAGCTCAAAGTCCTCTCTTGTGTCTGTGGTTGCTAAGGAAGGTGAGTGTGTGAAACAGGCACAATACCACCTGAACTTGCATGTAACTCTGTAGGCCCCTACGGTACTACACATAAGGTCACCAAAACCGAGGCCTGAATAAATAAAGTGTGCAGGGCATTGCACAACAGCAAATGTAGCATTTCTTCAAGGTAAGCCTTGGCTTGGGTTGAACTTGAGATAAGCATATTTAGCATTATTTATTAATATATGTATCCTTCAGTTATATATATTGAAAACCTCAATGACTCAAATTCACTTCAATTTGCTAGAGCCTATGGGGGGATTATTTAACATTAGGCTAATTTCTTTCTATAAGAAATGGAATTTTAAAATATGACCAACCAATGACCAACCTCAGGGCTCGCCTAGGCCGTGGTAAACATAGGGTTAACCAAAGACGCCAAAAAGTGCGTGCGCTGCCTTGCTGCGCGCTCTGAGCATGTGCTGTCGCCGCTGCTGCAGTGAAGTAAAATGTGTCAATTTTCATCGGAGTGCCGACCGGAGAAGCCGATGACAGACGGTCAGCGGACGAAGGGTCACCTATCCTGGAATTGCAAAACAAATGTGACAATCCACTGCCAATCATATACTGGGATTCCCCGCAGACGCTAATTTGAAGGTAAAAATCGCTTGCGGTCATGGGTTTAGTCTGCTGTCTGTGAATGAAAATGGAATGACATCAAGATAACAGTCTGTGTTGCAATGTAAAAATTACCGATTGATTTTTTTTTGTTTTGATTTTGATCATTTTATGGGATATTTATCAAAACTCATCACTTGAATAAGGCATCAGCATTTTGTGATATGACCCTACACGTTTTCTGGCAGTTTTGTCAATCTGGTTATGTATTCAACCTGTTTTGGTATAGGCTACACTGCAGAACACGGCGAGAACAGGTGCCCAACTATCCAACAAAATCATGCAGATAAATGTACCTTCGTTTGACGCGTTTTTTCCACCACCCACCTGCACGTTATTTGAACATTGCGGTCAATTAGGTCAGCATATCGGCCATATAGGCTACCGTAGTTGTGGTTATACGTCATCGTGTACATTACTAACGTATTTTTTAATAGTTTCGATATTGTCGCGGTTAATTTGGAAGAGAACAGCCGCACTGCTTCAGATGCGCATCACAGCCAGGAACCTAGTAGTGATGCTGCAGAGGGGTCTCCGGTCACAAGCGCTTGCGCACTAACGGCGATGATCGGATCGTAGCTTTATGGGACACCGCTGACTTTTTACATCTACTGTAGTGTAATTTCTTTCACTGTGTATTTGTGGGACTACCACATTTTGAAAATACAAAACTGTGAGACTGATGGGGCAGGTGTTAGACTGTCATCCAAATAGATACAATTAATTAGTTGTAGGTTATGTTTTATGTTTTTGATGATATTTGGGGTGAGTGAGATAATCACTTTGTAGTTTGTGCTGTCTGCTATTACGTTGATACATTGAGGCTATTTCTAATCCCAAGCACAAGGTTTTTCAGGAGGGATTCCCTGCAAACCACTGTGGGAAATCCATTCTGTTATAAGATTCTTCATCTCACACACTCTTTGAGTTTGTGTGCGTGCGTGTGTGTGTGTGTGTGATGAATGTAACCACTTACTGTGCACTAGTGGCATCCCACCAATGTGATATCACGTTGAAGCTGAAAGACATTACATTTCGTAACAAAAAATGTAGGTTTGCCATGAAATGCAATCGGGGCAAAATGAAACACTGGTAATGATTTATTTTTTTTATAAGTAGCTACAACATATTTTATTACTGGATCCATAGACAGTAATCACTATAATCATTAACAAGTGTATTAAAATATATCTACATCTATTGGACCGTATCTACAGCATTTGACAAACTATCATATCACAGTAAAGCAAGCTTTTTTGTATGAACAATAATAAAGTGTTTGAGCTTTTATTTATAATGATTTAATAAAATATAATTTAAATGACCCCCTTCCCAGAATCTGACATACCCGACTGAGAGCCACACACCTACACAACATTTGACCGGGATTTATGGTGGGATTATGGGTGCTTTGCAGTGGCATGCCCAAGTAACCTGACATGCCAGATATATGTGTCTGTTACACATCCATCTGGGGAGCCATCCATTGAAACTTTTAAATGGGTAGGGTTTTCAAATTTTCAAAAATTACTTAGCAGATGATTGGATGAACCCGTGAACCAGCAGAGCCTGTTATCTACTCCAACATCAATTATACATTGTCAATGATTGATCGGGAGCTTTTTTGCCTCATAAGAGATTATGCTGTGCTTGCATCCCTCCATCAAAAGCACAATGGCTCGATGATTGTGCTTGTAAATCTATCGTCCTTGCTTTGAGCTCCTACATTTTCTAATCATCTACATACTTTTCAGACCATACACTTAAATATAGTAAATAATATAGTCAGATATAGCAAGCTAATTGTAAGATAATACACTTACAGTCAAATTCACCAAATATCTCCTGGCATTTTGCTATCTTACTGCTATCTGTGCATGCTGAAAAACATATCTGGTACTTCTACACAGCCCTGGCTCCGTAAATAGCAACATAAACAAAGTGGTGATAAACACTGCTTACATTAACAAAGCCGTAGCACTACGCTTTGCTTTGCTTCACATTGTGTTTCAATGTGTGGAGCGGCACTGCGGAGAGATTTTGATTTGAGCTTGAAGTTAGCAAGCGTTTATGTGCTTACGTGCTTTCGTCTCCCACATCTTATGTGTTTGTCTGTATTCCAAGTGGTCCACGAGCTATTCAGGAGAGAGGAAGACAAGTGCAGGGGAGGTGGAGAACAAAGAGAGGGAATAAAGTACGGAAATTGGACGTAAAATAATAAAATGTAAGGTCCGGCCACCGTGTGAAAATGCATTGTAGAACATTGTGGAAGAAAATGTTTTATTATTGGGTTCCTTACCAGGCAGCAAGAATGTGGGATGGACATGAACAGAGCCAGAGAGTTCACACTGAAACCCAAACCACGTCTTGGATAACTGAATAGAATAATAGATTACAACAGTCAGTATGGACTGCAACATAATATGTTCCCTGTCCCAAGGATAAGGCAAGCGGTCTATCAAATGAAGGTTGAAAATTACGAAAGCAGCAGTCTATATTTTAGACACAACCATCATCACTACCCCCTCACTTACAAACAGATAACTTAGAGCTAAATTGGTGAGACATTTGCTATGTAGTTTATATGATAATATAGATAATGTAGTCTATATATGTAAAATCTCTCTATCTCTCTGTAGGATATTCTTGTTAATCTTTCTATATATATATATATATATATATGTGTGTGTGTGTGTGTGTGTGTGTGTGTGTGTGTGTGTGTGTGTGTGTGTGTGTGTGTGTGTATATATATGTGTGTGTGTGTATGTATATATATATATAACAAAGCCATAGTACTACGGTTTGCTTCACAATGCATTTCTATGTGTGAGTCGGCACCGTGGAGAACAGCCGAGCGATTGTGTTTCGATTTGAGCTTGAAGTAAGCAAGAATGACGGACCCTGCCTTTAAAGTGGTTCAGATTAAAAAAACGGACTATGCTTGCATGTGTTGTTTTTCAACATTGTTTATGAAAGTAGTAAAAACAGTGGGAACGTTTAATATTTATCAGTGAACAATACATCTCTATATCTTAGAATTCAATTTACACATTGTTAAAGGAATACCCCCACGAACGGCATAACAACAAGTTTTATTCTTTTTGTCATTCCGCTCTACCCTTCCCCTATATACACTGCTCTCTACCCCTCCTTAGGGATGCTGGATACTATGTGACAGGTGCACCACATGGTATTTTATGAAAGGTCTTTATTATATGTGACCATGACACCAGGTTAATATTTATCAAAGTGTGGGAAGGTTTATACTGTAGATGAGTGAGGTTTGATATATTGTTGTAACTGACTATATTGGAAGCCTATTCTGAAGCCAGGTTTGGACCCAGGTGGACTGGGGAGAGATGGATTGCTGTTAGGGCCGAGAGCCAGCTTGCTATCTCAGGAGTAATTGACCTGTCTTTGCCATCGATTTCCATCAGTTTGTTCTGCAGTGTCTACTAAATTTCTCTCTCTCTCTCTCATATCTATGCTTCACTTACTCAATCACTTTATAATCACACACACACGTGTGGTTGGATGGGCATCCTTACAGAATAGGCCAGTATGAATTCGATGAGTCTCATATCAGATAATGGAAGCAATAAACCCATTTCCTGTACTGTGTGCATCATAGCCCCCGTCAGGTAATGTTGATACAGGCACATTGGTGACGTCCCACATTCTATGTATCTCTCATCAAGCCTGCAGCTACTGTATTGAGGACAATAGGGTGCCGGTCGGGACCTTTTGAAACTGGAGCAGCATGTCTGTCATCATTGTTACAGCCATTTTACCCTCTAAGTAATTTTCGGCCATATATACAGGGTGGGTTGTTTGTATTGGTTTGTAACATGAGTGCTATTGAATGGGCTTGCAGCTGCAAAACCTGGTCTTTTGCAAATATTTGGCATACATTTGTCCAAAGTGACGTACAGTGAGTACACTTAAGCAGGGATGCTTACACGAGGAGGGCGTGGTGTATTTTTTGTCATTCCCATCTCAGCTATTGCAAGCTAGGCTATAGCATCCAGGCTATAGCATCCATGTATATGCACATTTGAATTAAAACACAATGTTGTTTTATTGTGAGTTTACATACTCATACATAATTATGAAAGACAGTTGTATTATTCTGAGACTATTTAGAAACGTTATTATCCTCCAGTTCAGTGCCGCTGGGCTTGGGGATTACACCAGCAGCCTCCTCTATTCTCTTCTGCCTCACTGCCCAGCCATTCGGCCTTGACGCTGGCCTCTGTGTCTTAGCCACACTCTCATCTTCTACACGAGCAGGGGTTATGTCATAATGTGAGGTCAGGGATGTGTTTAATTGTGGCGTCAGAGAGCGCACAGTAAGTTAGGGACCTCAACAACTGAAAACCATCAAGATCTCACAGAATTCAGCCTCGGCTGAACCCGATCGTTTGTTTTCTGTCCTGCTTGCTGCTTGCCTGCTGTGAGAGGAATTTCCCACTGGTAGAGCTATTGGCCTCCTTTTAAGCAAAACGTTCCGTTAAAAAGGCTGTTTGTGTCTCTGGCATAAACACACACGAGCAACTGTCACATGAGAGCACTAATAAATACATGACAAGCTCTCACTCTCTCTTCTTCTCCTCTCTTCCCCACAACAGGCACACTGTGGACAGAGCTGTGATACTCTCCTTGTTTTACTGCAGTCCGCGTGCCGTGCTTCCAGATTACATGCGCGCTCACACCCCCGGTGGTCATTGGGAGGTACAGCGGGCGTGTCTATCACATCTGCCACAGTAATCATTACGCTGCTGCTTTGATGTCAGTTTGCATGGTTCAATGCAGGGCTGTGCAGCAGGCTACGGACGCTGGGGGGGGGGGGGGACGACACAGATCAATGCTTCTGGCTGCTGGTGGTGAACAAGCTGCGTGCACGCGTGCGTGTGTGTGTGTGTGTACAACAGCTGCAGCATCAAATAGTCACCCATGTGTCATTCTGAGAAAATGGATTAGCCATTCCTTTTATAGATAGGAGTGGGTAGGGGTATTAAATAAAAACAGTTTGTCTAATGGTGATAAATATTTCTTAAATTATGCATGCTATAAATGCAGTCATCAAGTCATAAATATAAGTCATAAAGTATATAACAATAGTATCATATCACTTTGTTTCCTTGTGGGTATATTAGGCCATATCTCGAACCTTCCTGTCAGCCAGCTATAAATGTAGACAGACAGCCGTATGTCCAAAAGTCAAAGTCTAAGTCTAGCAATAAACAAAATTGATGTCTACATATGACTCAAAGGCAGTGTAAAAATACACTCCAGTCTTCTGTGTGTATCTATATGTGGCTTCACCAGGGTTATGTTACGCTCTGTGACAAGCTGCACTGTAAGGCCCATTTCCACGTAATGAGGAAAGATGGACAGAGAGAAGGATAGCAGGGGTGATGGAACAAAACAGAGCTTAAAGCTTTAAAGAGCATGCACTGTGTAGAATCACCAGATTATTTTTTCAGAATGCACAAAGAAAGGGCCGATACAAAAAAAGTGTATTATTTTATCATTGCTGACTCCACCTTTTTAAGACCTTTATTTATCTCAAAAATGACTTTCGGTACGCTCGGTGACTAATTGCGTAATAGCACCCTCCAGAAACATGCAAATGTGTGTGCTAGTTCTGTCTGAACTGTAACTGCCCACAAATGTGTGTGTGTGGCAATAGGGGTGTGATGTCTAGTCTGAGCTCTGTTGAGGAGGGGCAGAGAGGAATGCAAACGACAGTCGGTACTCCGTTATGGGATTGGGCATGCTCTCTGAGAGTTTCAAAGCAAAGCTATGGTTTCAAACTTAATCTCAAGGACGGTCCTGACTAGTACACACACTGGAATTGCACAGTCAAGTCAAGTCAAGTCAATTTTATTTATATAGCCCTTAATCACATTGCAGTCTCAAAGGGCTTTACAACCTACA
>JAODLL010012466.1:0-29160 GCA_026546735.1 Forbesichthys agassizii | reverse complement strand
TGTGTGTGTGTGTGTGTGTGTGTGTGTGTGTGTGTGTGTGTGTGTGTGTGTGTGTGTGTGTGTGTGTGTGCGTGTGTCTGTCTGTCTGTCTGTCAGGTAGAGCTGCTCTTGGACAGGTTGGGGTAAAGGACAGCAGCTGTGACAGCAACCATCACTGCGACGACAGGCATCCAAGGGCTCCATCCGCTCTGTCAAAGAAACACATTTGTCCTTTAATAAATACAAAGAAAAAGTGAGGGGAGGGAGAGAGAAAGATAGACATAGTGAGAGCAAAACAGTTAAAGATAATCTCCATGTTAACTTTTAACTCAAAGTGTAACTGCACCCAAGTGCTGAGCCTGACTCCACCACTCCACCACCGCTGAGGGAGGGGAGGGGAGGGGCAGAGACGGGGACCCACATTACCATTAGGACATGACGACGCACTGTATGAGCGGACAGAGTGTACCGCTGAAAACCAGCAAGGTCCTGGGATAAGTTTTAACAAATATAATAATCCATTTAATCCATTTAGTGCTTTTCTGAATACTCAAGTTTGCTTTACAAAGAGTGACACACAAAAATAAACACATTTGAATAAATATAGTACACTAATATGACGTTTAGATCTGTTTTCAGCCCATAAAATGCTGAATTTGATAAAAACAGGACTTTGTAAATATGAACACCAGAATTGACGTGTCTCCTCACAGATCAATCGCATATCTTCATTAACAGATCAAAAAACACATTTTAGGGTGCAGTTACAATTTAATAAAATGTAAAGGTTTGAAATGTAATTTTCTAATAAACCAATTTAAAGTTTCCACTAGAGCGTGAAGAGTAAAAATGCTCAAAGTAACCTCTAAACAATGAAAGGTTGTGCAAGAGGTATCACTCATGTAATGCAAAAAAATGATAAAATAGTAACATGAAAATTAATTAGCAGCACATCTCAGATAAAATGAACACAATGTATTATTAGAAAAACATGTTAATGCCGTCTGATCAAAAGCAACTGAAGGCCTAAGAAGATGGAGAGAAAAGATGAATACCAAGATTAAGACAATGTAAATGCGTGACTTGTCAGTGAAGAGGGTTCTCTGGAAGGAGACAGATGTAAACAGAGAAGGTCGGGATATTCACTGGCTACTCTTTAGCCATGGAAACAGGTAATAGTGTCTTAATAATAAATAAGGGAAAAATAACAATTCAAAACTGTAGCTCAATCGAAAGAAGAACCCCTTTAAGTGCAATCTGTAATGTTAGCCACAGTATTACAAAGCTCTGGCACAGACAGACAGGCAAAAATGACGTGATGAGGATATTGATGATAGAGCTTATTAATAAGCGCAAATGGGCAATAAAGGCAACTCTGAATTCAGGGTACAAACACATGCAAGCGGATTAACGTCCAGGTGTGTTGTCATGGCAGCAGATAATTAATGTAGCATGTTAAGGAGGAAGAGGAGTTTTGATAATAATAAAAAAAAGGTTCTCCTGGTGCCACAGGATAAACCTGGACGGAGCAACAGAGAGGAGTAATAGGGAGGTTTCTGTGTACCTTTCTACCACAACTGGCCGTAGAACCAGTAGAGCAGAGCCAAGGCAACGGCCATGACTAATACCTGGACAGGCTGTAATATGGATGACTAGAGGAGAGAAGGGAGAAAAGCAGGAGGAGGGAAGACAAGGGAGGAGGGGAAGGGTGGGGGGTGGGGGGTGGGGGGGGGGAGGGAGAAATCAGCCTGCAAATCAAAATCAACATGTAGATGGAAAAGCGCCTGATTCAATAGAATCAACCTACAAACTTAAATACAAGATAGCAGCAGAGAGAGACAGAGAGAGTGTGTGTGTGTGTGTGTGTGTGTGGCCCAATCCCAACATCCGCCCTAAGCCCTCAAGCCCTGAACCCTCATAGACTTTAGTGACGTCACCAAAGTGATCCGAGTGTCTGACGCGAGGGCTCGAAATGCTATAAATAGGCATATGACAATGGCAAAACATGTTAAGGGGCTAGAACCACTGATTTCGTGTCCAAGCATTTATAAAGACTAGATAATAGTTTTTTGCAAATAATCAACTGATTATTCTTGTCGAAACAGCATAATTAAGCAGAAATGCACATATATGTTTGATGAATAATCTAATAAAAATGTGCAAAATAATTAGCTTTGCACAGCATTCCTCTAACTTCATCTCCGGCGTGTTCTCGTCAAGTCCGTGAGGGCATATTGGGCTGTCACAGGTAAATTGATTGAGTGTTCTCAACTTCTCACGCAGGCCGTTGTTATGTCTGTACTGGTTTCGATCTCGTGCACTCATAGAACTATTACTACTAAAATAAGGTTCCAGTTGGATTCAAGCCGGATTCGATATTATGATTTCTGGAGAGAAACAAAATAAAAATCACAAGCGAGCAACATAGCCATTAAGCCATGGGAGAGTACTTATATCATTTGTCTATTATATTATCTAATCAATAAATCAAGTAAGTCATAATTGCAGTAACATTTTTGGTTGTTTTGGTTAGTGGTGACATTTTCAGCAAGGATGCCACAAAATGTTTATCCAAACAGTTTATATGGTTTCCATAGCGAAATTGGAATGAAAACCGGATCTACTTCTGCGGACACGGATGGGCGCTTGCTGTTCATGTCTCACAGAAGAAGTCTATGGGCTTTGAGTCATAAACCCTCACGGATTTATCGGGAATGCGCATCAAAGTCTGTGAGTCTGTGAAGCTGAACATTGAGAATGGGCCTGTGTGTGTGTGTGTAGGTGTGTGTGTGTGTGTGCGTGTATGCGTATGTGTGCACGCTCTTATATTAACGCAACTCTACAGACAGCGACATCCAGAAGACAACACAGATGCAGAGCCCTGATCTAGAGTAGCATGTTAGCATTAGCGCTCCACATTCAACTCAATGGTTAGCATTAGCTTAAGACTACCAGCATACCATTGGTTTAAACGAGGAATGATACTAAATCTAACATGTTGTTAGCACGAGCATAGGTTTGAAAAAAAATGCTGCCGAGACGTTGGGAATACAACACCTGGTTGCTATGACTACAATGGCACTTCAGAGGAGAAAAGAGGTTCTACTGCATTAAGCCTTAGCAGCAGGATGGTCACACAAGTGTTTCTTACAGGAAACACAATCCAGTGACTCAAGCCTGGTATCCGGTTTATAAACACATTTAATATCTATGCACAGTGTGTGCGGGAGTATAAACACCGGTGTGTTTATGTATACACACACTCACGAGTGAGGGTATGAGTGTGGGTGTGTAGGCGCGTGCGCCGATGAGGCAAGTGCGCGTTTGTACCAATGTGTAAGAGTGCGTGTGCGTGTGCGTACCGGGGTGGTGTGGTCCTGTAGGCTCTTCAGGTCAGAGCGACAGACCTCCAGCTCCTGATGGAGGAAAGACTTCTCCTCCTCTGTCTGCAGGTACCTCCTCCTCAACTCTGACAGCTGAGCCTGAGTCTCCTCACACTGAGACACGCACGCGTACACACACACACACACACACACACACACACACGGGCAGGGAACAGCGATACCATGAGTGTATTATTAGAACTGGATAAGGCCTATCAAAATATCCGCCATTCACGGCCTCCACTGACAACGACTCACTTCCTGCCGCTGTACTATCCAGCATAGGCAGGCACACTAATTCAGGCGGTGTCAAGTTGAGAGCTGTAGACTTTACTGGGTATGTACTACCCTATAATTATATATTAAATACATTGAATTAATTAATTAATATACAGTTGATTTAAATTAATAAAGTTTACTTAATTCAACTGAATTTTCTTTCCTTACATTGTACTGCTTCCATCTGTGTCGTGTGTGCACGTGTGTGCACGTGTGTGCACTACAGTACCTCTTTCTGCAGGCTGTGCGTGCGCTGCTGGGATATCTCCAGCTGGGTGGTCAAGCTGCTTGCGTTCTGCAGGTGCTGGTTCTCCAGAGAACCCAGCTTGTCCCGTAGAACCGTCTCTCTCTTCTCCGCACACTGCAGAGTACTGCTGAGGGCATCGCTACGCTGTCTGGTGCTGAACGCACGCACGCACGCACACACACACACACGCACGCACACACACACAGTCAGGGTATCACGTCACCCCCTGTACCATATCCTCCAATTAGCCATGTGAGGAGAATTACAATATGTTTGAAGTGTGTGTGTGTGTGTGTGTGTGTGTGCGCGCGCGCGAACGTGCGTAGCCTTTCTGTATATGGGCTTGTTAACTCACTCTCTCCTCACTAAAAGGACACCATTTTGTTTTTATGCTCCAGAGAATAACATGTCCGTTCATTACTGAATAATGTACTGTATAACTAACGTTACGAAGGTGTACACAGACTTTAGACAGCTCAAGGGGTTATTTCATTAGGCTGTACAAAGTTAGGGCATGTTCAAAGTGAAACAGAATGTTTACCTCAAAAGGGAGAAAAGCCTGTTCAGAATTACCATAATGGAATGACACAGGGCCTTTAATTGAAAGCTCATAGTAACAGAAGATTGTAATGGGCCAGTGCAATCAAGACTGCGTGTGTTCTGATGCGGTCAGCTGAGTGTAAATGGATGATTAGCCTCCCTCGTGTTCATGGTGTCTGCTGAATCAGTCTTCACTTGCTCCTAAACCTGACAGACCTGTCTCCTTCTATCACTTCACCCTTCTGGCCAAGAATCTGCCCACACACCTGTGTCAGTCTTGCGTCTCTCTCTCCCCCTCTATCCCTGTGTCTGTCTTCACCTCAGTGTTTGTCTCCCAGACGGAAGATAGGTCTCAATAGCAAGCAGTTGTTGTACATCTTTGTTTATTAGACAACGAGATGGATGATGCCAAACTGCGACACTACGCCCAGGCACACGAGTGACTCACAATTACAGACATGCCATAGTTGTCCTTGTTTAAACATGAAACCATGGTGCGTTTTGAAATGATTCATTAGAAAAGAAATTATTGTTTTCTACATACTATACTTTTCCTTGTCCAACATCCATTTGTGGTCATCTTCTTTCGGTCTAGTCAAGGTTACATGTCTGGCATACCCAGAGTGCCACCAATGCAGAACATTGGCAGTCATAACTAAGATAATATTGTCTGGGGAGATGTTTTCTCTCACCCTTATCATAACTGACCTTCTTCAGTTTGTACTCGCCTACAAACCCTAAACTGTGTTTTAATGACTGTACTTAGAGCACGTACTGTACTGACTTAGGAAAAACAGTCTTCAAAGTGTTTTATATCTAAAGGACATGGCATGGTACAAAGCGAAGTTGAAGGAATTGGAGAATAAAGCTCAGGGTTGTTAGTGTTTTCAACCTTTAGCTTCACATAAGTGGTTGATACTCTTTGCTTCTCAGTGTATTATGTTTTAGATTAACTTGTTTTGTGCTTTTATGTGCTTCTATGTGCTTTATGCTTTGTGATTTTATGTTGGAAATTCTGTCTGAAACTATGTATGCTGCTTTTTTGGCAAGGTCTCTCTTGGAAAAGAGATTTCTCTTTGAGATGAATATGGTCAAATAAAGTACAGATAGAAATAAAATAAAAACTTCAGTAAAGAACTCAGACAACCGTGTATGTTCACTGTAATCTCCCCGGTATAAAGCTATTCAATTACTTACTTGATACACTTACTTACTCGACTCATTTTGTTTCACAACACAAGGGACTACACCCACTGTAAGAGTGTGTGTGTGTGTGTGTGTGTGTGAGTGAGTGAGTGACCCTACCTATCCAGCTCATTCTCCAACTGGTCCAATCTGTCCAAGAGGACGGCCTTCTCTGTATTCAGGCTGTCACATTGCTGCTGTAAACCATCACATTCTCCTACAGACAGACAGACAGACATGTATTTAATATGTCAACTTGATGTGCTTATACGTTCATGCTGTTCTCTGCATATCCTGTTCCGACAGCCTGTTACAGTGACACAGACAATTGTGTCTGTGTGCGCCACACCCTGTGTGTGCGCGCGCGCATGTACCCTGCAGAGTGGCTGCCCGCTGCAGAGCGTGTGTGTGCTGCGTGAAGGCCTGCTGCAAGCGGCTGATCTCCTCTTCGTACTGGGAACCCTTGAGACGGCACTGGTCCAGCTTGGAGCGGGCGCTACTCAACTCCGCCTGCAGGGCGACGAGCTCGCGCCCCCGCTCTGCTGTGGCTGCCTCCATAGCCTGACGCAGGTCCTCCACCTGGAACGTGCACACGCATGCGGCGCGCACACACACACACACACACACACACACACACACACACACGCTAATGTCAGGGGGTGCTGGTCCCTGTGTAAAGCAAGGCAGTAGTGTGGTTGCAGGGTTAATACCTCCTGCTGGGCAAAGCACAGCTCCTCTCTCGTCTGACAGATGTTGTTCTCACTCTGTTCCCGTAGCAACGCCATGTCAGCCTGCAGCTTGGTCAGCTGGCCTACAACGTGACAGAGACGATGAGATTATCGTTAGTTCATTGGCATGAAGCGAGGTGTGTGTGTGTGTGTGTGCGTGCACACTAACTCTGGAGGTAGTGGATTTGTTTTGTGGATTCTTCAGTCTGCTGACAGTTGTTCCGCCTCTCTTCCTCCAGGAGTGCTACAACAAAAAAACAAAAACAACAAACAGACAATCAGCAGGCAGCCTATCAACACACCATCCATAGATTCAGAGCGCAACACCTCATGCTCTGAAAACCACGCCCACGGGTTTCGCCAGCATCTCTTCATCTTACCGTTCTCTGTGCGTTCTGAAACAATTATCCAGTGCTTCTACACAGCCCTGGCTCAGTACATAGGAAATATAGTCCCAACAACAATGCCCTTGGCTTCACAATGTGTTTCAATGTGTAGTGCAGACAGAGCTTCCGGGACTGTTTTGATTTGAGCTCAAAGTTAGCGAGCGTTCTAGAGAATGATGCACCCTGCCTTTAACACACTCCTGTGGTTTGTGCATTTACTTTAGGCGGATACATACTGTGCTTAAACTACTCACACACTTTAACTAATACGGTTGGTCCCAGTTTGTGTCATGAAGGTTAAGTACGCAACACAGTTGAGCTATGGAGAGTTTACGAAGCTCACGCTGGCCCAAAGCCAGGTGAATGGTGAAGCGACTGGCTGGGCACATTGTGTACCTTGCAGTTCCAGACACCTCTGCTTGCTGGTGTTGGCCAACTCCTGCGCCTCCAGAAGCTCCCTGTGGAGGTGATGGATCACCTGCTCTGTGTCCCCAGGCTGTAGCCCTGCCCTATGCAGCTCATCTGCACACACACACACACACACACACACACACACACACACACACACACACACACGAGTCATCCCGGCATTCCGTGAGTGCCAATATTCAGTCTGACACCAGGTTCCCACCAAATGCGTTCAATGCGTTGCGTTTAACGCATTCATGGCGTGAATGAGGGGTGAAATTGTAATATAAAACAACAAACATGAATCAACAGGAGAAAGTAGTTGTAAATATATTTCGGGTGTTTTTACTCACTTTTTGTCTATCTCACGACACAGCGTCATTCACAATGACATGCAAATCACATTGCAAATTATGCAAATTAGGCGATTATGTCATTTTGCGACTTCTATCGACTTTTAGCACAGCCAATAGCTACTTTCCTTACTGAGGAGTTGGCAACACTGATTCAATACAAGATTCAACCAAGGTTGAAAAGTTTTGAAATGTTAGCCCCGCCAATATCGTTTTCTAGCGTGTTAAAAGCATACAAAAACATATTTATTTCAGCGAATCTCTTAGTAAATACACATATTTTCCGTGTTTTTTTAAATATCGATATTTTCGCCGCCTGAAACCCATGGTTATTTATTAGTTTAGTGGTTCATGGTGAGTGTGGTTGTAGTATTGTTAATGTTAGGCATATAAAACAGCAAATCTGTTAATTACACAAACAACGTCCGTGTTAAACAAAGTAAAGTTCATAAGTAAAATCCACGATGTATGGTAACTAGTTTCCTAGTTATTTAGAGATTGCTAATTTAATGCACTGGCATAGAGTGCCGAGTCCTGGCCGCAACACGCCCACATTTGGCCAGTTTGCCTGGCGTTGTATATTTTCCTTTGGATGCAGAACAATACGGACGGTGCTTGCTTAAAAATAATGCATGCTAAATATTTGACGCATTTGGTGGGCACCCGGCGTGATGCAGCGTATGTATCACTGCACTTTACCAGTGTTCTTCTAATAACTCTTACTAATTCATAAAACAAACTCAACATATTCTACTTCACCGGCTGGCAAATGTAGACTACCGTACATGATACAAACATATTTCGTATTGGATACGAAAGTAGCTGACGTGGTACCGTAACGTGAAAACGTATAAGTTAGCGTGATGTTTATGTGTTGCTTGGTAAGAGTCCAGCAAAGTAGTTGCAGAGAGACTTGTTATTATTTCAATACCTTCCATAGACATTAGGGCCCGCGTCGACCAAACAAACGCCTTAGTAGTTCAGAGTTGCCAGCGCTGAGCGTCCTCGGAGCAAAAACGTTGTGGGCGCTCAGCGTTTTTTAGCGATGCGCTCCAGTTTAACTTTTGGAACAGCGCTGGAGTCTTCAATGTCAATGTTTTTGTGTGTAGCATAGCAACAACAGCTGGACAGAAGCGCTCTGGAAGCGCTGGCGTAGCACAGGCCCCTATGGTTGGATGCTTGTGGGACTATTTGTGTTGGCAGAGCCATATAAAATCATTAAACAAACAATTTTCTGTTTTTTTAATGTTACTTGTTACTTTTATTAACAAATAAAAGGCTTGTCGAACTCGACAAAATACAACAGTTCGACAAGTGCCTTTTATTAAAGCAACAACAAACAAAAACTTTAGCACGGCTGTGCTGATATTCAGTCCAACACACTCCTCATAGTATTATTATTATTGCTTAAATAAAGCCAAATAATACCCAGCACAAATACAGCTTAGTAGAATAGTAAAATAGAAGTAACAATAGAATACAGATGATCTGAACATAAAATACAACACATGTAAATGCTTGATATACAATGTGCGGCAGTGTTGGGCAATCTACATTGCCCAACACTAAGCTGTAAGCTTAGTGTAGTGTAGAAGCTGTAAGCTTCACTACACTGATGTAGCAAACTAAGCTACAGCAACATGGCAAACTTAGTTTACCATGCTACATTTAAGCAATTTTTAAAAATACCCTGCATCAAAGTCTCAGGCATCAGCCCAGTGATTGGTAGGCCTACACATGTAGGTCCGTGTATGGGATGGCATCACGTACTGATTCTTAGCAGTTGTATCAGACTTAAGCTTGAGCTGCAGAATCAGAAATCCTTTGGAAAATGTAGCTTCTGTGGACGCTACCGCACTACTTGATCAATTAAAGAGCTTTGCTACTGAAAAGCTACTGCCACGCTACTGAGAAATGTAGTTTAACTAGTAGCGTACTGCCCAACACTGTGTACTGGTCAGTCAACACTACAACATAGAATACAACTAAATAGAACAACGACAGTATGCTACAGTATGATTACCTTTTAGTAGAGCTACTCTGTTCTGGGGCTCATTTAACTCCTGGTCATCCATGTTTCCATCTTAAAAACACATACACACTCGGTGAGGATTAGGACAGTGTCTATATAATACAGTATATGCAACTGTATCACAAATGCTAGTCAAACACAATATCCTGAGTTTGTGTTCACACAAATATGATAAACCGAACCCAAAATGGACCAGTTACCCTAGTAGCCCATTACTTTCTGTTAAAACATATTGGTGAATAATATTAACCATACATGAATACCAGAGAGAGAGAGAGAGAGAGAGAGAGAGAGAGAGAGAGAGAGAGAGAGAGTACCTGAGGTGTCATCACTGCTGGGGTCTTTGCTTGGACTCAGAGTGTCTGACATGTCAGACTCTTTTGAGTCCATTGCATTCTCTGTGGACACACATACCGTAAATAAATCACACTAATGTACTAATGTGTGTCTGTGAGACAGAGATAAATAGGCTTAAGCTGAGAATGGTTAGATTGAGACCTACGCACACAAGTGTGTGTGTGTGTGTGTGTGTGTGTGTGTGACACGTGCGTGCCAGTCCAGAAAGAGCTAACAGCTGTAGAGCTATTGTCAGCTAAACACAGTATTGCGTGTGGACATGTTCGTGTGCCCATCGATGAGGTTCCTGTTGACGGGGAAAACAGCTGTGACTGACCTAAGATCAATAGACGACACATGACGTAAACGCTCCTGTCCACCCACACAGGTGTGGCTAATTAGATCATGACTCAGCTACATGTGCAGCAGAGGCACTGTATACTGCATGTATGCTGCTAATTTAAGGTTGTCACTACAAATTAAATTAAAAGATCAATTATTCCCAAGAGGTTAGCCCTCACCCACTAAACGGTGCATGGAAAAAAAGGGTTTGTAGTCAATTTCTACAACTTTGAAGTGAGAAAGGATTTAAAGCTGCAATCTGTCATTAATTGGCGTTTGTTGAACCAAGTTCACACACTAATTCAACAGGCCACTGCAGAAGAAAATAGAGCACTTAGGATAGACACCCTATTGGAAATGATACTTTAGAACTTTGTTTTCGAGTTAGAACGTTAATCTGTGATTCATTTGAAATGTTTAATGCATTTGCAAGCATAGACACGAATGGCCTTGAAAGTAGGCTACTATTTAGTAAATGTATTCCTGACACACTAACCGCTTACAGGCCTCATGATACAGAAACAGGAGATTGGTCCTCATTTATCAACGTTGTGTACAAACATAAATGTGCGTAAACCATACGTATGGTTAGTGGGATTTATCAATTTGTACATTTACTTGAAAATGTGCGGAAATACACATACCTCCGACCATACGTACGCACGGCACCTTGTGGTAGAAAAGTTGAACTGCTAATGAAACACCATCCACCAAATGGTGAAGGGATTGACAGTAGAATTTATCAAAAAGTGCCATTTCTATCTTCCTTGATATCTCCATACTGGTGGACATAAATTAGTGATATTTCTGACCATAAATGGTAATTTAGGGTGTTTCTTACCCCCTTTTATGTACTTACAAACATTAAACATAGTCCTTTGTATGAGTGAATTTACAATATAAGCTTTTCTACGTAACATTGATAAATGAGGGCCCTGGAGTTTCTTTAAACTTAGATTTCTCAGCCAGAAATAAATAGATGATGGTATGAGAGAGTGTTTTTACCTCTTAACCGCTCAGAGCTAGCCAGGATGTTGTCTTCTGGTGTCTGGTTGTTCTGTAGGTGCGCATCAATCACTTCTGCACACAGAACAAAATTGTTGGTAGTCATGCCAGTACACATCCAAACAGTCACATGTTGAAAGGTCTGCTTTAAAATACACTGCAATGCATCAGCCATAGAGCTTTGTTGTATACATGTTGAGATGTATGAGGGCAACCCTGTTCAGCAATGACGCAGTAGAAAGCAAAAAAGTCAAATGGAATGGCAGTTGCTTTGGTGATGTCGCATTTTTTACAAATATTTTAATAAAAAAATATATTAAAGACAATTATTTAGTGGCAAATGTGTTATGTAGTTATTTTAGTATTGTATCTAGTATTCTAGTTCTGTCGCACAATAAGCATTAGCTTCTTGTTGCCGACGTCGTTTTGTTCGAGTGTGAGGGAGCTACGAACATCCGGTTGTGACTGGCGTCGTGGAGGACGACAAAAAGTCTATTTTTAACTTTGGACGGCATGCAGTTTTCCATAGACGGTGCAGGCATTTTTTTTTGCCGGTCACAACCAACTTTACCGCCCTGCTCTCGTCCAATAAAATGATATCTGCCGTGTTCCATGTGAAAGCAGCATAACGTTGGTCGGACCTGTGTCCGATGGGTGCCTGTATGAATGGGCTCTAAACACAAACACATCACTTTACCATCAAAGTTGGCCAATTTGTGAATTGTAGAACCTACAGCTTCTTTCAACTGTTTCACCGCTGGTGGGGAGAGAAGAGAGAAAAACAGTTAATTCGCTTGAATTTAATAATTATAGTTTGCTTTAAGCCTTCTCTATCACTGGCGCACATATTTAGCATGGAAGGCCACTTTGTCTAATTTAAAAGAAGCTTAAAGCTGTAGTTAAATTATTCAATATTTGCATTTTGAACTTCTGCCGATCAGCATCAAGGTCAAAACACAGCAAGTGGTTTTCCAGCTTCTGTTTAGCTTCTGTGCTTACCTTGTAACCATAATTCACTTTGTCTGTGTGACATATTGCTCAGTATTGTGTCTGGCAAGTTACTGTAAGGCCCATCTCCCTGACCTTGTTAAACACACAGACCTTAAAATCTAACTATGTAAACGTCATCGTCTAAAGCACACACAAACAAGTATTTTAACATTGGATATGATGTGCATAGGCATCCTCAAATTCAGTCAAAAGTAACTTAATCTCCTACGTTTTAAATTGCTTATCAAACCTAAAATAAACATGAATCAGATTAGCCTTAAGTAGAACAGAGCTTCAATATGTCCAATTAACTAGAGAATTAGGTCTAGTCTTGCTTAACAAGGTTATAAATAAGAAAGACTGACAGAATAATATACAATATTGCTACCAGGCTACAAATGTGTATATACACACTAGTGTGTGTGTATGCATGTGTCTGTGCATGTGCGTGCGGACACAGCAGGAGGTAGGGTTCTACTCACGGGAACACTCAATCAACTGCTGAATCCTAGTGCAGTCTCCTCCACTACTGACATGACAGTTATCTAACACACACACACACACACGTTACATTGGACTCCAGGAGAGGCAGTTCAACATAAAGCAAGAGAAAGAGAGAGAGCAAGATAGACAGAGAAAGAGAAAGAGTGAGAGATTTCAATAAAGTCAGATGACACATGGACAGACAGACAATCAGATAAGGCAGACAGACAAGCTCATAATAGCAGTGATGAGTCAGTGAGGTGTTAACCCCTCTAACCTCACAGTGCTTATGCTGCGTCAACTTTCCTCCTAGGATGAGCTTTCTGTTAGTTGCACACACTAACGCATACATACATACATATAGTGACGAAAACACACACACACACACACACTTAAATACAAAACAAACTCTGCAAAATGAGTACGTGGGCGTTACTTTGTGTGTTAGTGTTGTGCTCGAGTACACCAAGACGAAGAAAGTTACTGTGCCGTGCTCACAAGTCCATTTGAGGCCACACACTTGCAATCAACGGTTTGTCAAATGTCACTTCCAGCTTTAGGAATTAAATGACATGGGCAACAGATACTTCTTTCCAAGGTCAATGTTTTGTTGTGCCGTTGCTGTACTTATTATTTCACATCAGGCTCATTATTATGCGTAGTGTACCAAATGCATTTGTTTTCCCAATTGGATTTGGGTTCTGTTGTCTCTCAGAAATCTCTGATGTTAAAGACAATGGAAGCCAATACAGGTTAAATAAAAACAATATAATATGAAGTGTGAGGTGCAGTTAAAGTTTGAAGTGAAATCCAGTAACCTAACATTTCGTTTCATCCTGAACATCGGGATATAAATACAGTAGTCACGGGTTTCAATAAAGCGCAATATCATTTAAAGAGAAAAACAAGGATTAGTTACAAATATGCTCTGTGATAAGAGGATGAAGAGGGGCATTTAACTATAGTAGTACTTGGTGAGCAGGCCTGTCAATGACTTGACAAAAAACAAATGAAACCAGGTCAGTTCTATGTTATTCAAAACAGCCAATAGAGAGAGAACGCTCATCGTGAGGTCATCTGCTGTTAAACTCAGTAAACTAACTACCATCATAATCATCATCTTCCTCTCTTGTCCCGTCATCAGTATCTGTATCATCCTCCTCGTCCTCCACGCTTCCAGGAACGTACACTGGTTCCTCTACTGGGAGAGGGAACACACCCATCATGGCACTATGACCAGACTTCTCGTTAAATAAATAAATAATAATAAATTTAATAAATGAAGAAATATTCAGTTTCCCCGTTATTCCCAGAAAACACCGTGTCACATTTGCCTTTTAGCAGAGTGATGTGAAATCGACAGAAAAGAAAACCCAGAAAAGAACCAGAGACCCACGTTACTTCCTAAGACACCAGGCTAGCCACAGTCCACACGTGTTTGCCCTGGCCCTGGCCTATACGCTAACCTTCCTAGATTTCTAACGGCGCTGTGACATTTTCTGGATGCTAATGTTTACCATGTTCCTAGCTTTCCAGGCAACATCCCAATAACTACAGCTAATAGCGGTATACACATTCAGATTGAAGCGGTATACATTTCATTCAGGCTATATACACTGTACACACAACCTAATCTATCGTCGTGTGTGTGTGTGTGTGTGTGTGTGTGTGTGTGTGTGTGTGTGTGTGTGTGAGAGAGATGTGGACACAGACAGACACTGAAATGGACAGACTGAGCACCAAAGACCATGGCAAGTAGGACGTGCACTGCACACATGCAGGATGTTTTCATGCAGAATTACAGAGAGGCATAGAAAATAGACGGCGGTGAGTCTTAGAGACAGTAGGGGGGGGGGGGTCTCCCGGAGAGACCGACGGTGGTCCCACTGACACACAGACAGACGGGCACTCACCCAGACTGTTGTTTTCTTTCATGTGTTTCTCCTGTAGCTGCTCTAATCGCACTGTAAACAACAACAACAACAACAACAACAACAACAACACATTAGCATTGAGCCTTGGCGGTTGCGTGATGGTAATGTGCATGCGCATGCCATCTCCAACTGTTACTCAAGCTCGCACCTCCAGAATGAACAACTGCTTTTATCCAAGAGCCATCAATGAATTGAGCAAAACCAAAACACTTCATCATGAACTATGCACAATCATGGGTCAACCTGCGCAACACCGCTTCCATGTTTTTAAAATGCTTCGCTCTTATTTATTTATTATTAATTGTATGAATTGTGCATGTTTGAGATGACTATGAAAATTCTAGTCAGGCATGGCACAGCAAATTCCACTGTACATGAACTTGTGCAATGACAATAAAGTATTTCTATTCATCTATAAACATCCTAGTTTAAAACACAAACAACCTTGGAAGATTGCTTGTATCTGAAGGTTTCTAAGTGTCTTATCATCCAAGTTGGCTTTAATTATAATGTCCACCATGTTATTGCATTGTGCGTGTGTGCTTGTACCCTGCAGGGCAGACAGCCTCTCATTAGTAAAGTCATTGTCAGCCTGCAGAGCTTCTATTCGAGCCTGAAGGATCTGCTCTTTCTCCTCCATCTCCTCCACTCGCTGCTGCAGCATGCGCTTCTCCTGCACTCCTCTCTGGGTTAGCTCCTCCTGACGGCCCTCTGCCTCCTGCAGGAGAGGAGAGGAGAGGATGAGACCCTTGTGGCCACTGGCCTAGTTTCTAAGTATCTGCGCTAACCTCGTTAAGATACCTTGATCTTGTCGGTGAGCGCTCGGATCTCGTTGACGGCAGCGTTGTACTTGTTAGCCAATTCCTTCAGCT
The DNA here is from genome assembly GCA_026546735.1 of Forbesichthys agassizii. NCBI lineage: Eukaryota > Metazoa > Chordata > Actinopteri > Percopsiformes > Amblyopsidae > Forbesichthys > Forbesichthys agassizii. The sequence continues at coordinate 13,678 of JAODLL010012466.1, read as the reverse complement.
CCTCTTCGCCACGATCTGACACCTCCCTCAGATGGGTGCACTCGTCCTCGGAGTTACTGAGAGAACGCTGGATGACACACACACACACACACACACACACACACACACACGTTGTGTATAGCATCCTAAATAAGCATGTGTGAATGCATGTACATATGAAATAAGTAATTATGTGTAAAAAGTGACCATGTAGCTTTGTACGGAGAGCATTGAGATCAAAAGCAGTAAGCCTGATGTATCTTGAGACAGGAAGCTGTTTAGTGTGTGTGTGAGAGAGATAGTAAATAGTACATCATTAAATATAAAGGATTTGAGAAACAATGAAGGTCGGTAAGCAAACATCTAATTTAGTCATTCATATTTAGTAATTAATTAATTAGTTAATGTTCATACAACACTGTGAAATCTGTGTTGTTACATTTCTAGCTGGTATTGTCCACAGAGTCGTGTGTGCGTGTTGTACCTCCACTTCTGATAGCTTGCGGACCACCTCGATCTTCTCCTGCAGGACTCGCCTCAGAGACTCCTTGGCTGTCGTCTCATAGGTGTGTTTGTCCTCCTGCAAGGACAGGAGCTCCTTGCGCAACACCTCGTCTGTCTGGGACTACAGGAGAGGAGTTTGGGGACGGTCACAACTAAGGCATTTAAAGCAGGATTGGTGTGTGTGTGCGTGTGCGTGTGTGTGTGTGTGCGCGAGTTACCTTGGAGTAAGCCTGTAGCTGACTGCCCATCACCTCTAGTCTGGACAGAAGACGGTCTTCGTCGATTAGAGCCTGACACACACATGCAAAAATGTTTCCACATAAATACATTTGTGCTTGGCAATTGTTTCTTGCCTTCCCTTTCACACTTAAAGAAGCCATTATAGTGTGGATAACAGACACTGCTGCAGATGAGTTGGTGTACCTGCCAGCTGTTCTCTGAAGCTTCCTGTGTGGAGGCTAATAGACGCTGTAACGTGGCCAATTTCTGCTCTAGCATCTGTTCTCTGTGTAACGCCTCCTGTACAGGGACAATGAGACAGAGGGAAATTAATACGTGCAAAACTTGTTTAGCCAGACATTTCCTTATAAGCTGCTTTGCTAGTGAACTGACAGAATGACTGACGGCTGCTGGAAGTTAAGACTAGTCCAATCGAGGGGGAAGAGAATATGACATACTGTGCACATCTTAATATACATGAAAGCTGCAAGGTGTTTGTGCTGTTGCGGGAAGTGACCACTAGATGTCAGTGTGTTACCTGCAGATACTGGGACAGCTGGAACAGTTCCTGAGAGTACATACTGGGTGTGTTGGCAGCCACCTAAAGACATACATTCAGTAGATGGTGATGTTATATTTATAAGGTGGTACACAGCTGTTCTAATGCATTAAAAATGTAGAAAGCACACACACACTACTGTGTAAAGTAGCATTGCTCCAACAGTTACACACAAACACTGAGTCAGATTTAGTTTGGAATCCAAAGCCTTAAACAGTTAGGAAATAATGGCCAGTATGTGTGTGGGTCTCTGACATAGACGTAATTACATCAGATAACTGGTTCAAATGTAAGCACAGACTCTTTCCCCTGTGCATTCCAACATCATCTCCAGGCAGGTTATATTAAGGCCTGATGGTTATAGGAGGAGAAGGGGGAAGACAGACAGAGCGAGAGAGACAGACAGTGAGAGACAGAGAGAGAGAGAGAGAAGCAAGCTGGCAGAGAAGACTTTAAACTTGCAGACCTACAGTCATTCGTGAATGCACATGCAAGCTAAAAATAAAGAGTTTTCTTCCTCCAAATAAATCTGCATTGTGTGACACCCTCAGGGGAACTCGAGTCCCATATTTAGAACACACACAGCTTGTTCTTACCTTGTCTACAGGAAGAGGAAGAGGAGTCTGGATGACACTGGAGGGGAAGAGAGAGTAGTCACAGTTAGTTCCCATGGAAACAATGGAGGATGCTACATGGGCGGTCACTATGGTGACAGTGGCCACAGCGTAGTCAGTATAGTCTAAACGTAAACTGTTTTTCACTACTATGATTTACTGCGTAGAGAGGTCCAACAGCAGAGTAGCTCTTACCTTCACATTCATAGAACTCTATTGTTGTCCAAACACTATTAAAAACAACCGTCAAAGTACTACTACAACTGTACTTCGTGGATAATAATCAGGTTTATAACAGTCTGGCTCTTAATCACGTACATATATTGCATAACAGCCCGGCTCTATCTAACCATGTCTATATTCCATAACGCCAATGTCTCCAAAGCAGTGCGATGAGGAAGCTTATAGCCAGTTTGCTGAAGTTTTGTTCAGTTTGTGTCCAAGGAGATTTTGTATAACAACGTTATTGAGTTCCAACCAATCAGAAGACTATCTCAGCTATGGTAGCTTGGCCAACCATTAACCTCACAACACACACACACACGCCCATCAGAGGGCCTTTTGGACAATGACATTGTGTTTGCCTGCGTAATATGCTTCCGAGAGGGTTCAGGAATGCAGGCAAACTTTCCCCTGTCAATCCTTAACTAGAATACGTCATATTAAGAGTGGTCGGAAAGAATGTGTGTACAGATACACAAAGTAAGCATTAAGTACAAATCACACACATACTAATTCATACGCACGATAAACTCAGTCAGTAGGCGTGCACCAGCCACTTTCACTAGTTTACTAGACACACGTATATGGTTAGGATAATAGGAAAGACCCAGCCTGCCAGGTGATGGCGGGTTACCATGGTTACCTGTGGATTCCTGCTGCTGCCAACCAGGCAAAGGTCAAAGTTCAAACCTGGCACCCGCACCATCTGTCTATTCCCCGGCTCCTTCAGTCTGTGTGTGCGTGTGTGTGTGCGTGCGTGCGTGCGTGCTTGCCGTCTGATCCTGTTGGTCTGAAGCCTTAACAAGCCCTGCCCACTATAGACTATACCATGAATACCAAAGCACATGATGTGTGTGCGCATGCGTGCGTGGAAACGTGGAAGGTGATAAGAAACGAGAATAAAGGTCGGTTTATAACACACACACACACACACACACACACACACACACACACACGTGCTGAATGTAACGAATCACAGCTCTCTCACTGGAGAAAGGGCAAGACTACTTCATTTATAGTTGGCTGTAAAAAAAAAAAACACAACAACCCAAAATCCAACAGATGGAGCTACACGCTGTGCTACCTGGCATGCAAACACACACACAGCATGCAAACACACACAGCATTTTCCTCCCCATTTACCGGCTCGCTTACAGACATGAAGTCCTGTTTGCATGTGTGTGCCACACACACACACACACGAGTGGGGAAGAGAGGAAAGGGGGGGATTTCGCAGGGTTGTAGCTGTGCACGTTTACTTCTCAAATGTCTCACTCACAACCAATCAATACACAATAGCCAACTACTGCACGCTACACCCTGTAGACCAGTGTTTATTAAGTTACATTGTATTGATCCCCATAGTGATAATTGCCCTGTACATTTGACCCAGCCCAAGTACTTCAGTAATGACATTAACCTCCATGAATTATAAATGTGCTACTCTTACTTACCTGGCACAGTATATTAACCAATACCGTAGACCTGTATAGGAAGGAATGATCGGTGTATTAATAGTAACCAAAAGGAATGCTTACTCAGCTCGTCGACGTGTCTCCATTCCGTCAGGTAGGAAGAGTTTGACAGAGGACACAATGCAGCCATGGGTGACTGGAGGCAGAGAAGAATAGACTGGTATACTGGGATTGAATTTGATGGAATGGGACGCTTTGTTTAGTTAATAACTAATTGTTTGTCATATCAATTGTACTGCCAGCTACAGTCAGAATGACACGGGAAATATAAGGCTTTGTGAGTTGATGTTAGAATTACAGTAAACACACTCAGCAGTGCGGAGAAATCTGACCTCCATCACTGCTGTGTGTGTGTGTGTGTGTGCGCGCGCGTCAGCCACTGAACCACACATGCTGACAAACCTTATGTCAAAAGCACCTTATGTCAGCCTGATAAAAAAGGCCATTCCTACATACGTGTGCAGTCGTTAATGCAAAAGCATGTGCACGTTCCTTTAGAGCGACAAGTGCCCATAATTGTAACACGGTGTGCGTGTGTGTGCGCGTGTGTCGCCAGACCTTTGCGCGTGTTCTCGGTGACGTCCACGCCAAACTGGATGATGTCTCCGGACAGCAGCTCACAAGGAGGACTCTCCTCTGAACCTCGACTCAGGCGCTGGCTGTTGATGAAGGTGCCGTTGCTGCTCTTGGTGTCCTGCAGGTAAAACTACACACAACCGTGTGGTGATTGGCCGGCTAACTCACGCACACACGCTGAAATCGGCTGCCTTGAATGACACGGTGACAGCAGCCAGTACTGTTAGGCTACTGTACACACTGTACGCAACAGTTAGTAGTAAGGTTTGAATCATGTACATCAGCTTTAGCCATGGGTCGCAAATAACACTGACAGCTAGCTGTTACCACAGAAACTCCTTCTTGCGATAGAAAAACAAAACGCATCACTACCTGTTTTTTTCCCATCGATATTGTACGACCCAGATTACACAGTAGCCACCTGGCAATAGGGATTCCTGTTACGGTGCCATGCAATAAAATTCAGCAGCATCGAGTCACCGACAGACAGAGACAGGAGACTGGCAACCTATGATGACCAACTGGTTTGTATACTAATCATTTGTTTACTGCTTAACTACCCCACATACGCACATACACGGAGTTACCTCTGGTTACCATAGTAATCCTAATAAAGAGGGAGGGACCAAATGCTTTCACCCAGCAACGCGACACAGAGAGCAAACGCCTCTTTCACACTGAACAAAATGACTTATAACCAGTCAGTAAATAATCAACAGAATGTAGTACTAATACTAATCTCAGTACTGTGTGTGGAACAATCAGGGTTAGGGTTTATTGCTTTTGCATGATTACATTTACCATACTTACTGACCCAGTAAACAGAATAGAATTTGGGCGTGTATTTGAGAGAGCTTGTTACACAGAGGAAGAGATGTGTTGTAATCGGGAAGACTCTGGTTGCACCAACACAAAGCTAACTAGCCCTGACCACTAAACCGCTGCCTCTTATGTAGCTAGAGAACATACCGTTGCACTAGATGGACAGACGGAGGTAAGAAAACATGTGAACCGTTCATATACTCCAAGTCACGTGACCTTTTCTTCTATTGATAAGGTTGTTCTTGTCAACTTGAGAGTCACATCCTTAGTTAGTACTCTTAAAAACTCAAGCACAAACTTGTGCTCTGCAGTTCACCAACAACAAGACCTCTCTGGACAATAGCTGGTTACCTGTAGCGTAGACTGCATGAGCATGTCTAGCTGCTGCTGCAAACACATGGAACGTGTCATGCTGTGTCATATTTTATGTGTTACCACTGAGCACACGCACAGTGTCACATCCTGCCAACAGTATCCTAATGCTTAGAATTACTTGCCAAATTACCTTTACTGTTCTGTGAATGACTCTCAGTATACTGGTAGTCAATTATTGGCCAACACATCCAAACTACTCAGTCCACATAGAACTCAGCCAATAACAACACTGATCTTCAACTGGTGTGTTCATTAATGCTGTGTGTGTGTGTGGTTGGATGTCAGCCTCTACACTTGTTGCACCCAACTAAACAAACACTAGGGGGCAGGGTCACTTTCACCAGACTGCCTGGCACATTTTCAGCAATCGGTTATCATAACAGAGCATGTTTATCATACACGCTGTCTAAGAAGGCATTGCGAACGTTGTGTGTTATCTATTTAACAGCGGCCATGCAAAAGTGTTGATACTCCCTTTGGTGGGCTTTGACCTTCCTTGCTCAACCAATCAGCATCCGTTTGCTGCACAGGATCCTGGACAGTGTGACGTAACTGACGTTGAGAATTCAATGGTGTGCAGATAGGTGGCAAACATCCTAGTTACGTAGACACCTCTTTCCGGCAGCACCACACACGCTGTCCTGTATCTTTGTGGAAGTATTAACCAACCTAAACACAACTAAACCACAGCTTAACTGTCTTCAGCAGACTAAACAGCCATAATCCTTAAAATGTATTAATAAAGACATATTTCAGCTTGAATCAGGAAGTTAGGGCGCAACGTTGCAATGTTTTGAACTGACTCGTTTCTAACACCAATATTGTTTTAAAGATGAATAGATTTATAGTCAACTCATTTAACTGGATGTGGATGAGTCATCAAGCTCTTCCAAGCTGCCAAACACCTCAGCCTGAAGAGACGGGACTGGTTTAAAAACAGGAATAAATAAATACAAATTAATTATTCTAAATAAAAAATAAACAGGTCAAGCTTGTCAGACAGAGCAAAAAAAAAAGAAAGAAAAAAAAGGTATAATTCTAATGACAGAAATTAGCATTGCCGCTACAAGCATCCCCTATGCCCTCATCTTATCCGGCAATCTCACATGTAAACAAACATCATGCTTGACAGCTCATGGCACTCAACACTGAGAATGTAGGCTAACAGTGCAACATATATAATGTACGTGTTGGCAGGCTGTTCCTTCAGCCTGTACCTTTGGGAAAAAACAACGTGTGTTGCCTGGCTACGGTGTCTGCTGCTTGCTCCATCTAACAACATTGTTGAGACAAGCAAAATGACAGAGCTTTAAGCTGGAAACCTCACCTTCCCAGCATGCCTTGTGTGGAGCAGGGAGCTGTATGCTGAGCACAACTCAAACAAGCCTGTTAGCATTTCCCCAACAAGCGGCCTAATGTGAAGGAACTCAAAAGTTTCAATAATAATAATACTAATAATAAAGTGGCTGCACTCTCCACAGTCTGTGATAATCACACTCCTGATAACAGTTTGTTTAGAGGCGAGAAATATTTATCATTAGAATTAAGATAAAGACAAAGTGAGAAATGTTTTGAACAAATATATAAATCCCTAGGGATGTTGTGTGTCGTGTGTCATAGTGGTGGAAGACTCCAATGTGCAGTGTTTTCTGAGAAGCTGCCACCAGCACGTCCATGCTTGTAGTGTGGAATGTAGCTCTGATTTGACACAGTATCTCTGCTCTCTCTCTCTGCTAGACCAGAAATACAACACTGCTTAAAAAAAAAATCACACACACACTGGTAGGTGCCCAGTACAACCACATAGTGTTCCACTGGTTCAGTTGGAAACTAAAAACAAAGTTCTTCTACTCATAGTGATACTGGTGCAGCAGCAGCTTTTCACTTGTACTGGAACTCGGCCTACTGCAGCAGTGGTCTTCCACTAGTTCTGTGAAGGGTGACTTGCTCATTGGCTCGCTCTAGTAACTCACGTTTCTACCCGACAGATTCATTTGTTGCACATCATCTTCCAGCCTGCCTAAGCTGGATGACTGAAACACACACACTCGGAGGCAGCTTTAGCATCTACATATGTAAATGAGAGGCATGACAGCATGCCATAGCCTACATTAAGATAACCTTGACAGTCCCACTCCCCACAGAGGGGTAGAGGGACTGTTTCATTTCCTTGCATAGCACTGAAGGGGGGGGGGGGTGGGGGTGGGGGGGGGGGCTTTTCCATCCCCTGGAAAGTGGGCAGTAGTAGAGGAGTTCAGTCAGGGGAGGAATCTGAAAGGTCAACAGAAAGTTTCTCGATCATGCCTTTAGCTTAACAACAGAATGCATAGTGCCTAGACTACTCAACCCATAATGCATTTTGTCCAGAAAGGCAACAATGCAGGTTGCTTGAGCAGGCCTGGTTCAACTCCAAACATAACATTTTGGGAACAGAATATTATTCTAATGAGGGTGCTGGCCTCTACATCTCATGTAGATTAAACTACTTATAGTTATAATTTGTGTGATAGAGGGAGCATTAAGGAGAACAAGTGCTGTGGTGCATTATAAACTCACCACTGCATTTAAACTACCCAGTGGAGATGTTCACGCTAGTTATTTGTACTATCAAAACTCAGTGTGCAATCAGTCAGGGCAGCAGACACTTTGTATTCTGGAGTGGACGATTCCTTCTTGTTGTATTGGGTTGAAAAAATATATTGTAATCTGTCGTTTGCAGCACCCTTGGGTGTTGACAACTGACAATCTGGAGTTCCTCTGGTGAATTATTGCAGAATTCATCAAATGCAACTGTGAACAATCTAATGTGCAAATTAGTTTGGTTTTGCTTTTACTCATTATGCCACTATATAGGAATAGTGGGCTATGAGTCAAGTTAATGAAGAATTAGGATAGAAGTTAGGAAATCAGTTACAGTCCAATTAAAGCGTCAACATTATAGGAGGATGAGTGAGGGGGATTTGTGCAATAACTATATTCCTCAACAGATGGAAAGGATGGCACTTCATTTGTCATAAATAGTGTCACGTGTGTGCACGGCAGTGAGGGCACACATCGAACACACACAATGTATTAGAGGTCTCTGCATACCATATAGCTAGGTAATACCATACTTATTAGCTACCTAAACTCCAGGAGCCTGCTGGACCTGAAAACCCGGTTGTGGCTGAGGAGAGGCAGGCCTAGCCCACACTATGACATGCCTTTAGAAGTTACTAATGCAACTGTAGAGACATTTGGACCTGGCCAAACCCAGGAATCTTCAACCCTGATCCATATAGTCAAACTAAGGAGAATTATGAAGCAAACTGAAATAAATTCAGAGAAAAAGGAGAGAGAAAAATAAAACTAAGAAAGAATAACTATGATGTGGAAATCAGATATATTTCAACATGCATGAAAAATAACATGAGAATTAATGCCACAGGAGAATACAATCTCTGAACTAACTCCTACATGATGGGAAAATTAAATACATACAATGCATATGAAGTTGGTTGCTACCTCTAAAAATGTTACCATGGTAACCTGCTAGGTGTCTGCTAGGATAACTGAATAAAAGGGTGTAGCCATAGCCTGTGTGTAGACAGCAAATGTGGAGGACCTTATGTCTGGCACACAGCAGACTAAGGATGCAATGAAACCCAGCCTTCTCGCTGTCTGACCATATCAAAACATGAATGAGTTCACCATCACTAAGTCTGTTGTATCCAAACTAAAGCAAACATGCTGTGAATGGTGGGAGGAAAGACAGTGTGTAAAAATGTTACTACCATGTTTGGTTATGTGCCTGTATCGCAATGCACCATATGCTATGTCATGTATGTGCATACTACAGTATGACGAATAATAGTAATTTTATGACAGCTGAAAGCATTGACGTCATTGTGCGCGCTGTCTCACCTTGCTGGTCTTGTGGTCGAACCAGACCAAAGCGTGGTTCCGAGAGAGCACCTTGCAGTCGAAGGTGGCGTTGTTCTGGGCCGGGCGGCACCGGGCCACCGATCGGCCGATCTTCACCGGTTCGTCCAAATAAACATGCCGCTCTTGGAACGGATGCGAGTTGGGTCGGCAGGTGAACACGGCCAGCGCAGAAGGCATTGATGACGACTTGAGAGTATCACTCCAAGCAGACACTAGAGACACGGCTTCTTGATCCAGAATGGCAGGCTTCGGTTATAATCCACAAGTAATAAATCAATTATATCGGCCCGTGTGCGGGCAGGTTTGGCCGACGCTGTGGGTTCTAGGCACTACACATCATGTAAAGGTACACAGCCTAACATACAACAAACATATTTCAAGCACTGCTCTTCTTAAACACAAGCTACATAACGAGGCGTGTTACATGCACAGAACTATATGGTTACATGCGACAGCCGCCACTATGTGCACAGCACGGTGCCATGTGTGCACACATACATGACCCAGTAAAGCAGTGACCCTCAGCAGCAGCCTTCCACGTCCATCAAACTGGCCTGACACTGCCACTAAACTTGTGTCAGTCCTGCCTAACCCATGAATTCAGCAAACCGTAGTGCAGCTGCAAACTCCATGCGAATCAATAAACAGCTGATATATGTGATTATTGATTAGGAGCCGCGAGTAGAGACCAGCGGGTCCAGGTGATTGAGAACTGGGAGAACTGGGAGCACTGGGGCGAATTGTTATCGCGCGGTTTTCTGCGGCAGAACAACGGGAAGTAAACACGTTCACCCACTGTGCCGCTACTTAAAGTACCACCAATAATCTGCCGGTCATTTCATAACCTGTCGACACTCGACACTCGATGACCTTGTTGTTCCCCTGCCGAGAAGATCTGTCTGCAGCACCACTCCCAGCCAAGCTCACCTAGCACAGGCTACGGCTAGTACGACTAGAACTCCGTTCACAACCCGACCGTTAATCCTCCAATCATTCACACACTAAAGCCCCGTATCCTCGATATTTACCATACAGATGGCAGTAGATTCAAAACAGTCGATCTGAATTAATTTAAGAACTAACAGCCATACTTGTGTAACTAAAATGCTAATAGGCTAGCCTGCTGTCTAAAGCACTGGCTAAGTCTGACGTCAGCTAGGCTAGTAAGAGCTGACAAACTTGGATCCTAGAACCTCCGACGTTCACTGTTGGTCTTTCTCCGGCTGTTCTTCACCCGAGTGGAAGCGACATGTCCTCACTCTCTCGCACACCAACACAGACAATGTTGCTCTACCGTACTTGCAGTTCTAGCATGAAGGGAGCTAGCTCGGCTATATCCAGCTAGCCGGCTAACTGACAGTCAGAGCCCAACAGACGCGGAAAATGAGGCGAGTTTCTTGGCTGCGGCTTCTCACGCATCACACCAGCCCGATTATCCCCCAAGCTCCTCCGCATGAACCGCACGGTGCCTTGACGTATTGTCTGTTCGGGGTTGTGGTTCCCAGCTAATATGGAGCTCCGCTTATCACCTTCCCACTGGGAGCTTGCAGGGTTTTTGAATAAGTTGTCCTGTTAAGTGCGAGCCGCCATACTGTAGGAAGCAAGTCAAGCTGCAGCCTCGAGGCTGCACAACGCACAGCAAGTTATAGTTGGGTAATATTATAGTAATTATAAAATATAGGTCTGCCTGGTAGCCTATGTGTGTGTATGTGTATAGCCTATAGGCCTATATACACAATCACATAGAAAAGTAAAATAGATTATTACATTAGAACGATTTAAAACCAATATAACTACAACGGGACAATATTATTGAATGTATGAACCAGAGAAATTAGTCTAAAACTCCAAAGAAAAGTTTAGAGAGTATTGGAAACCATATGTAGAAATCAGTGTCCCCCAAATACTAGTCTATTGTGTGATATTATTTATTAGTCGACATTTAAAAAATAAACATAAAAAAAGAATTAGAGAGAAAATACCATCTTAATCTATCTGGTGCTGGAGCTTTTAAACATTTAAATAAATGTAAAGAAGCATCCGCACACTTAAATATGTGCAAAGATCTTTTTAATTTGCAAGCCTTTAGTCAGAGACCATCTTCAATTAATGTAAGGACACTTCACTACACTTCAATGTCCAGTCTGAATGTTCTTATTTTTGTCACCACCATGACCTCTGATCCATATGTTTGTATACTTTTAGGTTGTTGGAAAATTTGACTGATATTTACTTGTTATGCCTTGTTGGTTAGCCAAATACCTTTTAGAAAAGAAAACACAGTTTTAACAGCAACAGCTCAGCATTCTCAATACAATAGAATAAATGTTATAGTCTACATCAGTCTGGCCAACTTGCGAAATAATTGTAAATTCATAAATTCACCATCTCTTTGATGATTATAAATACTTTTGGTGAGGGCACTACATTGAATGTCAAGATAGTAGGAAACACAGCTAGCCTAGTCTTAGCAATATGCATCAGTCTATAGGCCTAGCCTCCATGTTGCAGGTATTCCAGTCTCCTTTGTGGTGATTGTGGGGGGATAATGACTAGGGTCCAAGAAAGAATGTTGTTAATGGCTGAAGACACTGATGGTGAGAACCTGAATTAGGCTCTAGCATCTGGGAGAAGGATATAGTAGGATAGGCCCCAGTAGTAGGGGTTATAGGCTGGTCGACTCGCTACAGGATCGGTCTAATTGCAAACTTGTCCAAGATAGGTAGATCTCCTTGCCTGCTAATTCCTAATGCTGTCCTAGTGTATAGGCTAGGCTGTAGGCTACTTTGCTATAAACACACACTGTTGGCATAAATGTTAACCACAAAGCGTGGAAATGAATGCAATTTACAAACATTTAAAAATAAGGAAAGGCTATCACTTTATGGATTGCCTATTCTTTTTGTACATACTTCTGGCACGCGGACGTGAGCGCGCGCGCGCGCACACACGCAAACTGGAAAACGTCTTGCGCGACGACGTAGTACGTTTTACTGCAACTACGTTACGTGCGTACGTACGTACGTACTTCCCATGGCACAGCCTCCTGCTCTCTTGCTGATGCTAAGCTAACTTGCTAAGTCCTATATTTTGTCCTTCTCTAGGGGCAAAGGGATAACCAAATACGCGTTGAAGCGTGGACACGCGGCGTGTGGAAGCAGTGTGGAGCGGTGTAAATTCGCCGCCTGGCCGCCGATATGTCCCTCCACGGCACCGAGGAGCTAGGCGAGTCCCTGGACGAGCCGGAAGAGCAGCGGGACAACAGCAGCATCTCCCCGGCTGAGGAGACGCTACCAACCGTACCTGGAGGCGACGATGAGGTGGATGAGCCTTTTCTGCTTCCCTGGGACCGTTTCTCCTCTTGGCTGCATTGCATCTGCGTGGTTGGGTTCGATCTGGAACTGGGCCAGGCCGTGGAGGTGAGACGGGCCCGCACAAATGCTGTCTCGAATCGAGCTTCCTTCGTTTTGAGAATCCCTGCTATCGAGCCGCAGGGATTCTCAAAACGAAGGAAGGGACCTTCGTAACATATTTTAATATAATATGTTACTCACATATCTTCGCTGCTCATGGGTTAGCATGTTTATGAACCACATAAGTTACATGGGTCAGCGTGTTTATGAACCACATAAATGACAAAGCCTTGGTTTTAGGTAAAAATATTGGGAGTATAGATAGATGGATGGATGGATGGACCCTGGTATCCTTTAAGCATCATATTTTGTGCAAGGTTTTATGTATCACTAAGTCTTGTTTCCTCTGACAGGTTATCTATCCTCATCATTCCAAACTCTCAGAGAAAGAGGTGAGTTTAGAATGTTGTACTTGTGTGGTGTTTTTAAGGATGCTGTCCTATATTTGGTGTGCTTAATGGAATGGGTGGTGGTGTGTAAGTGTATGGGATGGGGGAAGGGGGGGGGGGGGGGGGGGTATTTTTTAAAAATGTTTGTGTGTAAATATCCAAATTAACATTCTGGGTCCACTGACTGCATGACCATGAAATTGAGGGGAACTACTTTACGCAGTGTTACTGCCTTTTAGATAAACACAATTTGAACAAATGCCATTACACCTGCACATGTACCAGTGTGTGAAAGTACACGTTTTTACAGCTCAGGTCACAATTAATACACGATCGCTTTAGGACTCTGTTTTGTCTGTGGTCGTGTGTAGATTATGATATTTTAATGTTTTGAAGTGAACCTCATATGACTTTGACTAACCCTTTTTTAATAGTTCAAATTTAAGATGCTTATATACTGTACTGTAAACTATACTACTTTTGCAAATACACAGGATTCACTCTACAAAGGTACAGTTATCTGTCAGTAATGTAGGGCTGTCCCGAATACCATTTTACAGGTTTCGAATACTTGATGGTATTTCCGAACGAGTATTCGAATACTCTT
>JAODLL010012455.1:0-13363 GCA_026546735.1 Forbesichthys agassizii | reverse complement strand
ATACACGTGTTGTTATTATTGGTTATTTTTGTTGTTGTTGATGTAAACATACGTGTTGTTATTGTTGTGAACATACACGTGTTGTTATTATTGGTTATTTTTGTTGATGATGATGTGAACATACACATGTTGTTATTGTTGTGAACATACATGTGTTGTTATTGTTGTTGTTAACATACACATGTTATTGTTGTTGCGAGCATATACAAACATGTTGTTGTGAACATACACATGTTATTGTTGTTGTTGTGAACATGTATGTGTTGTTATTGTTGTTGTTTTGGCCTGGCTGCCATGAATTGTCAACATGACCAGCGGCAACAATGGGCCTATGGCAAGCAGAAATTAGTTTATAATACACGCATCAGGGGTTCATTTCTTAATATTCTATACTACATGTGTGCCTATTAGTTAGTTGGCTGCTGTTTTTCACGCCTGTTGGCATGGTCTTTGACATGCATGTCGGTAGGGGTAAGTAAGTTCTGGGTTAGTAACATAAAGCCGCAGTGGTGGCCCGATCTTGCATGAGAGCAGTCCCGCAGTGAACTTGAAGTCAGGACCCCCGGTGTGGAAGGTAGGTATGGTCTGGGTGCTGGGCTCCCAGCCAGAAGGTTGTGGGTTCGACCTACCCGTAAGCATCCTTGAGCAAGATGCCCAATCCTCTGGTCGTGCCTTGCATCACCATCGGTATATGAATGAGTGTGAGGCAATACTGTACAGCGCTTTAAGTGGCTGGAAGGTTAGAAAAGTGCTATATAAATGCAGTCCATAGGTGTTTGCGTAATAAAGTCCTAAAGTCGCATGCCTCCCGTCTGTTAAAAACAATGCAGTTGGTTTTTGCAAAGTGAATGTAGGCTATAGACTACGTGCTTATTTGCATATAGGCATATATTCGCATATAGGGCGGAAAAGTGCGATCCTGATCGCATGTGGTCAAGCGGAGATGCCCTTAAGTAGGCTTAAGCTGCCCACTTGTGATCAAATCACCCAAGATGGACGCTAATAACGCCATGTGTGAACATGGCCACAGCCTGTGTTTATGGTTCAGGACTTAACAACTCAACTTTGACGAAAGGTGGAAACCTCAAGCTCCCAGTAATTTTACCCTTTGTTATCTTCAAAAAAGGGGTCGTGTACGGTGTACGCCAAAATGACTGCAAGTTGACAACACGTTGCTCGGCCCGGCTGAACTAAGCCTGCCAAATTTTTAACATTGCCACATGGCCTTCACCAAACGTTCCTGACCCTCTTGATGTAGGACCGTCGCTTTACAAGTGGACAATCTTGTTGTATGATGCTTTGCGCGTGCTACTCTTAACAGGATCCAACAGCCATTCTTTCATGTCCATTAAGTACAGTACAGCTGCCTGAAGCATTTCCTGCACCAAGCTAACGCACGCTTTAGCTACACTGTCAGCTCTCTCTTGGTTAATTCTTCTACCCCCCCCCCCTCTCTCTCTCTCTCTCTCCCTCTCTTTCTCTCCCTCTCTCTTCCTCAGACTTTAAAGGGATTGAGCTGAGCAGAGCAGGTCAAAGCTAATTAATGGTACGACACCGCAGCGAGACAGAGGCCAACATGGGGACGAATGATAGGAGAGGAGAGGAGGAGAGAAATACTGTAGATGGAGGGAATATGGAGGGCACATTTCCTCCGGGCGGCTAAGTGTCCCTACGCCCACCTGCTTTGTTGAGCCACACACAAACAAACGCCTCGCACTTCAAAAACACAAGCCGCCACACTGGGATGATTGTGGGAGCCAAATTACAGCCCATACGTTCCAGTGGGGGAGGAAATTCTAGGAAGGAAAGCTCTCTGGTATGCAAATATATATTTATTTCTTCTTGTTGTTGTGAATGCATTTACATACTGTGTGTTGTAGCACGGTTTGAAAATAAAAGCAGTCGAACAGAAAACTGTCACCGGAGTTTGAAAACTTGTTGAACTCCTTGTTATCATAATGGCTGTCCTTAAACCATCCAATTTAATCTGAGGAAACACCCGTTGTGTCTCCAGTCGTGACTGAGCTTTTAAGCTCTCTCTAAGTCCTTGTCACGTTTAACACAAATTCCTGTCACAGGTTCGCAAACAGGCAGGCGAAACATTCCTTGTCACCACAGGGAATACTCACTTAATGTTGTCTCAAGCTAATACACCTGTAATGAAACTGTAATGTGATTTGAGACTTCATAAATAAACTTACTCTGACACACTGTCACTGGTGTTGAATGACAATGCTTGCTTGCTGACATGCTTAGGGGTATGTTATATAACGGGTTGTAGTCAATACAGTCAGATGTACAGCACGATTCGCTTATGTGACATTGTGCTAATAAACTGCATACATTTAACAATAAAATTATAGTACACGTTTGACCTCAAAGCACATGAGATCAAAGCCAGAGAAATAAACACAGATGTTTGTTTTGTGCACACACAGATTATCGTAAGTGTGTATAAAAAGTATATTAGCTTCTAGCTAGGAGTCACTGACTCCACCTTTAAGAGAGTGAGTGCGTACCCGTTTAGGACAGTGCATTTCGCGTGCCAGGCTAAGCAGGAGCTCGTGGGAGATTGGGTCCACCAGGTTGAGAAACGCAGAGTTCTTGTAGAGAATGTCATGGAGGGAGCTTCCCTGCAGACCCAAGTCCTGTTGGTGAAGACGGCAAAATGTTACCTGGTATTACCTGAAAATTCAGATATAATTTAGCACTTTTATGCAAAGCAATTTACATTTGTGTATACATTCGTGTACAAAACGGTATAAATGAGTGTATGAATTGTATACATTTTTGTGTAACGCGTAAAGTTATTGCATTGTATCTTGCTCAATGATGCTTTCAAACAAAGTATAAATCGTTTGTTCATACTATTAATCGTGGAGTGGATCTTTAAAAACAAAATCATCAACGTCTCGTCAATTGTTTATTGGTAACAGATTACAGATGTTGATTTAATCCTTTCATCATCCCGTTAGTCTTGATATTTTATCACGTTGACTAACTCTTTAACCACTAACTATCCAATATCCAATTGACAATATATACTTTATTATATATAAACGCATGAACAAAATAGATGATGATGATGTATAGAATTATGAAATTCCTTTACTCCTTTTTTTTCAATAACTTAATTGAATGTTTGAAAATATGAAAAATGTTCTACTGGAATTTAATTTCAAACGACCTACACAGGATTTCCATGATCATGCCCCACTGTGGCAATCTTCTTTGATGCATCTGTGAAACCAAGTGGCTTATTGGCTGAGTTCTAGATGCAATGTTGCCCAAAGAAGCTCCTGTCGTTTCCACACAATGCAAGCCAAGGAAATGCTTTGTGATTCCAGTTAATCACGCTCCACCCCGCTGCTGCTCACCACCAGCTACAGGAGTGTTAATAACCAGGAAGCAAGCAGGGAAGCACTTCCCTGTATCTTTGCGGCGTTCGCACCGGCCGCAGCTATTCACCGCGTGACAAAATGAATGCATTGAGTCGAGTAGCGCTCAAGGGCTGTGGCGTCGCCGTCAGTCAGCGGCGGAGATTTAACGCCGTTAGACATGTAAAATAACGTGGCGAGAGCTTGGGTGAGAACAACCACACGCATATGCGTGCACACCAACACATATGAGCACAAACGCATGTCGGGGCACAAGTGACCATATTCACGCACACACACATATTCCACTAATAGTGTCTTGAATATGAAAATATTCCAAAAGTCAATAGTGTACCACATTGTACCAAATTCCAAATTCATTGACACATTTAGCATTTGCTCAAAATGTGAAATCTGATGGTATTGTATACTGTTTGTGGTAAATTGTTTTTTGTCTGTTTCAAAACATAAACAGTGAGCTGGGGGCACAATCGAGTCTCCTGTACACGTCATTGTACCATCCTATTCCTGTGCCCACTAACATTCACATGCTATACGAGACAGTCAGTCATCCTGGAGAAAGCTTGTTTATACGTACAGTATTTGAATTTGGTCAAAACCTCTCCCTTCAAAGCCATAAGGTGCCCCACACATTGGAAATGCATTGCTGAGGCTGGGATAGCGTTGGGTGGTGCAGTGTGCACTGCTTTGTTTATGTTCCCATTTACAGAGCCAGGGCTGTGTAGAAACACCAGGTTATTGTTTTCAGCAGACACAGAGAACTGACAGCTAGCGGATAGATTGGAGATATTTGCTTCATTTCACAAAAAGTGTATTTGCTTACAATCACTGACTACATCTTTAACTAGATGCTACTGTACCTCCAGACGGGAATTTGGTCTTTCCCGTTGGACTGTAGGACCATTAGCACCCTTTGTTGATGTCTGAAGACAGATATTAGCAACATTAGAGAGGAAACACTGGAAGCTCTGCTGCAGGAAGCTGAGAAGACGCAGAGGCTTATGAAGAGACATCTGGAGCGTCTCTGTAAGAGATGCGGTACTCCCTGTGACAGCACGGGTAGAGCCCGAGCACAAAAGGAAACCTCCCATCAGCATTTCTCTTCATTCCGACATTCCGCTTGATTTATTACAGCGAGGCTCTACGGGATTCCCTGATCCAGGGCTTTCCTCTAGCGCAGCCCTCCCTCCACGGATCTACACTACATTCTTGCTGCATTTTGCTGAAGATACCATAAAAACTTCACTTAAGTGATTTTTTTCTGAACAGTTCTTGATTTGATTGCTAGCTTGCAATACATTTCCAGTGCTACTGCGCCCTACCACACAGTGCATGTCTGAAAACACAGTTTGATTCACATCTAGCTGTAGTCAGGCTAACCTCCTGCATTTAAGACGCTGTCGTATTGTTTCTCCATGGCTGTGAATAGCCAGCCAGCACAAAGACCAGAGATGTGCGAAACTCCCATTGAATCTGGTATCTGTAATTGGATGAACACTGCGGTTTTGTTTGAACTGGTCAGGAGCAAATTGCACTATGTCTTATTAGCCAGCATGACTGTATACAGAGGGAGACGTCTGGCAACTAATGAGATTTGTGTCAAGCGGTCTGATCGATGGCTGGAAAACAATGGAAAATGAGGCGGACGTCAATGAGAGGGAAGCGAGAACTTCCCAATTGTCTTGTCGATGGCACCAGTCTCATAACATCTATCCAGTCAGCCTGTACCCTCTCTCCATGATTTAGATCACACTACGGAAGCATTCCGCAAACCTCCACGTTGAATCTGCGACACGAGTCACAGTCAGTCAATGAGGCGAGACTTCTGAATACTCCTGCATTTGTACAGTACAGAAGCTCATCTGTAGCTGTTTCAGAACACAGTATGATGTCTCTCCATGGTCTCCTGTTGTCTTGTCAGGTAACTCCTATAGTATATACATTTTAGTCTAGACATTAGTCTAGACCTATTGTCTACAGAATAAAGTAATGTCAACTGTGTGATTGTCACTTTGTTTATCAAATTGTTTGTGTTTCCTAAAAGCAACATTGACAGAAAGACCACCCTTTACGCTGTCCATTTAAGTTATAAACATACAAATGTAATTTTAAATGTGATACATGTCCATTTCATTATTCAAATGAGTCTGTAAAGTGTTATGATGTAGAAAAGACTCAACAGGAAGTAACCTTAATTCATAAATGGATAATTGTACCTTTCAGGGGACACTTAAAGTGCATTTCTGCCTCAGTGAACATTGTACACTCAGCGTGAATGTTGTATCTTAATGGATATGAGTGTCTGCTTATTCTTTGTTTACTAATGAATATCAATAAGATCTCAATGTAATTAATTTAATGGCCCAGAAGGAAGACCTCAGCTACAGCCACAAAAGGGCCGTGGTTGTATTGCTTACTCAATGTAATGACTTCCTCTGTGTGAGAGATGCAATACTCACCATCTCAAGGTGATTAGATTCAGAACCAGGCCTTCCCCAGAGAGAAACAAAAGCTTCTTTGCTGATCTCCACCATACACCACAGACTGTATATATAAATGGACAAATCCTCTGTGACATCACCCATAAACTGTATATAAACGGACAAACCCTCTGTGACGTCACCATAAACTGTATATATAAACGGACAAACCCTCTGTGACGTCACCATAAACTGTATATATAAACGGACAAACCCTCTATGACATCACCATAGACTGTATATATAAATGGACAAACAATGAACAATCAGATATGGACAATCAGATATTCCCTACAGTTAGAGTGTTTAAACATTACGACATAATTTAACAATAAAAACTCTACGACATACTGTATGACATATGCCAAAGATGCCATTTTTTGATTCAACGTAGTAGACCTACTGTAAATGCATGGTTTAAAGGGATAGTCAGCTATGACGTGGTCATAGTCAGCTATTGCAAGCTGATTGTAAGCACATTTAGTCGAATTCAACAAATATCTCCTCACATTTCGTTATCTTACGTTCAATGGGTGTGTTCAAAAATGTATCAGGTACTTCTACACAGCTCTGGCTCCGTAAATAGGAACAACGCTCAACAACTCCGCTCAACAGCTAAACATTGCTTCACATTGCATTTTGTTGTGTGGGGCAACACCGCGGAGAGATATTGTTTTGATTTTAGCTCGAATTTAGCAAGCGCTCTCGAAAATTTAAGAAAAGTGCAGAATAGACATGTTCTTTATCATTAAGCATTTGGGCTGCTGTGCATGTGTCTTTGCTGAGACATATAATATTATTTTATTATTCGGCGCTCTCTCACACGCAGCACACATCTGCATTATCTTCTCTGTACTTTAGAACAACAGGGGGAGCTTTCCTATCAGATATTCTTCATCTACAGGAAATTTATTGTTCACATCAACCATATGAAATCTTAAAAACAGATATCCTATATGCCTATGACTATATAGTTTGATAGAAAAGTCTTCCAAAATAAATGATAACAGCAGGCAATGTCTTGTATGTTTAATGGCAATACAAGATGAATATCTGATCTTTATTAGGTTTATTAGGAGAAATATGGCTGACAAATGTGTCAGCCATGTTTAGGCATGCTGTGTATAAATTGTCTTTTTAAATCGCTACGCCATATTAAAAACAGCTTTATAACAGAATAGGCCAGAATAAATGAGGCTGCATTGAACTGGCACTGAAAATGTGAATAGTGGTTCTACCATAACCTTATGAAAACAAACATGCTTGAATCTATTCACATCGAATAGGTCCATACACCTAGGTGGCTTTATATCTCCATTTGTTTTGAAATCATCATTAAAAAAATTTTTGAAAAAAGGAAAATAAAATATAGGCTTTATGGAAATAAACCGCGTTTTGAAAATTGAAAAGTTACTGTTCTACAGTGTATATAGACTACTAGGCATACTAAGAAAATGTTAATGCTTTGGTTCCCAAATTACTTGATGCTGCAAACTGTATTGCGACTAAAATTAGGCTATACTTTGTTTCAACACGCCCATATCCGTGGACACATTGATTAGTATCATGTAATGGTCCTTGAAGTCTACAAGCAAACGAGCAAAACGTCTGTTAAAAAGCTGTAACTGTGTGTTAGAGCAAAACCACACTTATTGGATACTAACACGTCGTCAGTGTTTACCTTCCTCAGTAATTTGAGGACTTCGGCAGCCTGCTCGACCTTCTGCTCTCGGAGAAGTCTCTGGATGTCCCGGATCCACGCCACCCGGCGCATGTATGGGCTGTGGTTGTTTTTCCGCAGGATTCCAGGGAGTTTGTCCGACCGGAGCACCAGCGATGTCAACAAGAAGTCCCCGCCACCCCTCGCTTCACTTCTTTCTGCGTCTCCGCAGCTGGTGTCCCTTTGGCGTGCCTTCTTTGACAATTTGCTTTCGACGTCGAGGCTCCTCTGTCTGCTGAGGCGGGAACCCATCACTTCAGAGCGGATCTTAGCCCAAAAATGGTTTTGCGATGCGTCGCCATAACACCACCACACTTCTAAATAGTTTTTTTTTTAGCGGCGTGTCGCTTCGTGCCCTGCCGTTGACACAGACAAACCTCCGTGATCGCCGCCGCTAACTTGCGGCTGTTAACTCAAAGTGTGCGACTGTCTCGCCTGGGTGGATAGCAGTTGCATCCATCAATGCTATGACTGCGCGCAAACACGCACACACACGCACGCACGCACGCACGCACGTACACACACACGCACGCACGCACGTACACACGCACACACAAAGACAGTGTGTCACAGTAGTCATGCAGCCTGGCTTTACTTTGGACTGGTGCGCCCCACAGCCAATCAGATTGCGAGCTGCGGTAGACTCATGCAGAGATGTTACAGGTCTGACAGCTGTTCTCTGTGCATTTGGGGGTATAACATTTTGCTTGCTTGCTTGCTTGAACATTTACAAAGCAAGGAAATTACATGTGCACTCCATTGCATTTGCAACATTGCCATTTTCGTAAATGTAAAGGATCTATATATGATCCCCAATGCCACTAGAGGTCACTCTACTAGAGCATCAGAATCTCAGACCAAAACAAATGGTTTATGGGTCACACACACACACACACACACACGTTGTGAGCCAGCACCTTCTAAAATGCCACTGAGGCTGAAAGTTATGTGCTACAAAGTTAGGAAAATAATTTCTAACGTCAAATTCAGACATCCCAACCTGCTGGAACTCATCTCCGGGAGTCACGTTTGCGACCGTCCTCACCTTCCCCCCTAGACCACATCTAACTGCAGCCAATATAGCACCCCCACAACCCCCACCTTTTCTCTCTCTCTCTCTCTCTCTCTCTCTCTCTCTCGCTCGATTTTCCGGGAGATATTGCTTTTCCGGGAGATTGTATACTATTTGGGTGTCAGGGAGTCGCTATTAAAATGTGGGAGACTCCCGGAACTTTCTGGGGAGTTGAGATGTCTGCAAATTGTTAATTTTAACACTGCAAATAATTACAATAGCCTACTAATCATATATTGTAATTTAATATATTATGGTGTTTACATATGTAATTATTACGGAATAGATGTTTAACATGCACACATTATGTAGCTATGCAACTTTGTCCAACTTTGTCAGAGTTACGTAGTTGGTCGTTATGCATTTCCATCAAAATACCTCTTCTGTCAAGTAGGCATGTATTGACGCAGTTAGCCAGCGCTGTGCTCCAGACATTACGAAAATAAAGGCAATATGCAGTTAGTGTATAATGGATGTGTAATGTTATGGCAATCGCTGATATTGTGATCCTTAGATAAAAAGTTCAGCCAACGTCCACCCGGACGACTAAGAGGATTTCCAGACTGATTCTCTCAGCGAAATGAAATGGTAGGTTGCGAGATCAGGATGGTCTCATGTGGCTGACCTACCGCATCTTAACGATGCACTAATGTTATTGTTTTTTAAGTTGCTATTGATGCCTACACAGAAAACAGTATGACCATTACATGTAACATTCTTAAATCATGTTTTTTAAATTGCATTATCAGTTTGTGTTGGGTTTGGGATGTACGGCCATTAGTGGTATCGTATAGTGTACTGTCTGTACAATTGAGTGATGACGTTCACGTTGAATCATTTTAGTTGTGCTTTTCACATTTTGTCCAGTTCAATGTTTGCAAAACCACAATAACAACAAAAAAAAAAAAGTATAATAATTTAAAAAAGTTTACCTATATATAAAACCACAATCTTATTGGTGTCATGACTGGTCCTTGTGTCTCTGCCTGCACTTCCCCTCCTAACCTGTGGATGTCCTCACTGTCCCCCCAACTCCATAAGTCTTAGCCTCACCTGTCCCCAGTAGTCATACCTTTATGTGTTTCATACCTTGTTCTCTTGTCTTCCCAGGGCTGGAGCATTTGTGTATTTTCCTTTGTCTATCAGTATCTTTATATTTGTGTTTTGCAAGCCCGGTCATCAATAAACCATCATATCAACAATATTCCCGCACTTATTGTCCTTATTTCTACCTCCAGACACGACAGTTGGCTTATATCAACCAGCTACATTATGCTAAACTCATCTATATTCATAAGCAATTACATTGTAGTTTTGTTTTTGTACCACAACCTGAGGAGTGCTAGTAAGTAATTAAGTAAATAAGTAAGTAAGTAAATAAGTAAGTAAGTAAGTACATTTTATTTATATAGCACATTTACACAGACAAGAAGTCACAGTGCTTAACAGTCAAACCAATCAAATGACCAAAAACACATGCTAGGGCTGTGACGTGTACACACATGCAGTTTTAAATCACGAGACATGTCCTAGTCATGATGATGACGTGATCTTAACAGCCATATTGGTAGGTTGCCTGGTTAATCTTTATCCTGATGATATTCATACAGCAACAGCCAGAGCGGTTAGAACAATTCTCCTGTTCCACCCAATGTTTCCCTCAGGGACACCATATTGACGCTTGGTGACCAATTGAAGATTGAATACAGATGACTACTACTGTATTAATTCAACCCCACCCCACCCCATCTTATCATTACTGGAATGTCCTGCAGTGTTCTACGCACATCTGCCCGGTTTGCATATATTTCGTGCCTCTGGGTGTTTTATGAAGGTGTGGGTTAAAGTTTATTGACACTGTGTCGTCCACAACCTGCTTAATGCTGGCCAGAGCACAGTGACAGGTCGACTGAGACAAGCGGAGGTAAGCTAGTTTAAAGTCGTTTTTGCTCTATTCAAAAGACTTTATGTTAAAATACATATTCCGTACGTAGCCCAAGGAGGATAAGTATGAATTATTTGTTTATCTGTGTCATTGTGATTAATGCTTTAACATGGATTGATATTTTCTGTGTATAAATTACTAATTTATACACAGAAAATATAAATGTGTGTGTCTCACAAAAAGGGGATTTGTCCTGATTACACAACACATTTTAGTGACAATTGGACAAATGCCTATATTATTGCCTAATTTAGACTTTTACTATTATTTTGTAAATAACAATCTAGTTATACAGGTTTTTGTTTTCAGTAGATTACTGCTTGAATGTGTATAATTCTAACACAGGTTTTTGTTTACAGTAGATTACCTCTTTAATGTGTATAGTTCTAAAACAGGATTTTGTTTACAGTAGATTACCGCTTTAATGTGTATAGTTCGGACAAAAATGTGCCTGAGTGTGATAGTAGTAATAGTGAGCTGGAGAGGTCCAAATCCCCTGGCAATGCCAGACTCAGGCAGGCTTATGCGTGGGTGAAGTCCTTGCTTGCCCCTGCGTTGGCATCCAAATGAAGTGAGAGAACAGGGTTTGAAGTGAATACACCGAAGCATAATGCGAGCCAGGTGGCAAAGCCTTTATCACAGTGCTTCACAATGATTGTATTCATCTCTGCATATGGATTTGATCAAGCCACTTTGATTCATTTTGCCATCAGACAATTCTATTCTCTATCACAATGTGTTCCAGTAAGTCAACATTCTAACATTAATTATAGCTAAATGTTCTAAATGCTATGGACAAGCTACAGAGCATTTTTATATTTAGCTATTTTGACTTGAAGAATATGTTATTTTGCACACATTTTTAAGGATTTTCACTGTATATTAAAATGGAGCTTGTATATGTAGTGTATATCTATTATTATAGCCTTGACATTCATGTCTACGTATATATTTGCCACTATGTTTAACTCCACTGTTAATCCCATCTGCGATTTCCATAAGAATACATCAACGTTAGCAGGATGTAAATCCCAAAACAAGTTCAGCAATTTAATAGCTCAAACTTATTCTGACAGTGCTTGTGTCATAAAGTGCGTCATAAAATAAACATTTAACATGGTCAGGGTTTTATGGTTAATAGTTGCACAACAGTTTAGTAGTCACTGTGAGGATCCTGCCCTGCTGAAGGATTAGTGGTGGCTAGGGGGCGTGTCTACACCTGCTGACATAGGCATGCCAAGGCGGAGACTTGTGCCACTTCTCTCTACCACCAAACACACCTGACACCATCACTAATTATCCACCATAAATAACACCCAGCCCAACAGTTAGTCACTGTTGGCTCGTTCCAGTAGCTACCTGCTATACTGTCCTGCCGGTCTACCTGCCTGCCTGCCTGCCTAAGTACCTGTCTGCCTACCTGCCTATCCCTCTGCCTGTCTACCTACCTGCTATTTTCCTGTTGTAAAAATAAAGCATTGACATAAAATCCTATTGTCTAAAGCCTGTACCTCTGGGGGTTTACACTCACCTGTGCACAGCGTAACAGTCACTATATTATGTAAAGACTATTTTATGTTGGAGGAAAAGGTTAAGGGGGTTTGTGATATTGGAGACTATAATGTGACTTTACTTGAGGTGTGTGTGTGTGTGGGGCTTCCAAGTCAGAATTTGTTCTGCTAAAATTATTATCAATGTAGTTTGATACAGTACCTACTTGGCTGGTATAGAACGACATACGTCCTCTCTTACTTAGTGCGATATGACGCAGGTACCCCTTTAAACTGTACAGAACGATGTACAAATTCCAGTATGCAGCACAGCAAATCATTATTGTAAATTACTTGCCTAATAGTCTGAATATTATATAATAAAATAAATATTATATTTGAATCTAGTTTATATATTATATGGACATCATGTAATGAACAGAAGGCCATTGCAGAGAACTAACATAATATAATTTGTGGTTTTGCACGTGTAGTCCTACCAGAATTGGTAGTCCCCTTTTTGATAAGTAGACGACATTCAGGTTTTTAATGTCCACTCTTGGCATTTTTTTAAAAACATATTAAAAAAATTATTTCAATAGATGTAATGAAAAAGGAATTTAAAACAATTTTCTATATCCTCTTTTGTTTTTTTTTTACAGAAGTGTTTAGAAACTGTAGTTCCCTTTTGGCAGATATGGAATGATAGTCCCCTTTTAGTAAAGTGTGTGTGTGTACTTCAGTTAGACACATAAAAACATCATGGGATTTACCGTGTGCAAACACACGAGATACTGTAAGTGATGCCTTCTCCATCTGTGTTATCGCTCTCTTCCAGGGAACATGGTGAACAAAACAGTGCTTGTGGCGCTACTGCTGCTGTTGGTGGCTGCCGTGGCCACGTTCCTGGGGGTGTTCTTTGGTGTGGGGCCCCGGAAACCCCTGGCCGAGCACTCCTACGCCCGGGCCGCCGTTGCAGCCGATGCAGGACGCTGCTCGGAGATCGGCAGGTCAGCCTGACACGAATCTCACTATGCCATGATCCCACCCTACTCTGCATCTGATTGGCTTGAAGATTTGTGGCTAAGTTTAGGGGTTAGTTTACCCTCTGGCTAAGATTAGTGGCTAAGTTTAGGGGTTAGTTTACCCTCTGGCTGAGATTAGTGGCTAACTTTAGGGGCTAGTTTACCCTCTGGCTAAGATTAGTGGTTAACTTTAGGGGCTAGTTTACCCTCTGGCTAAGATTAGTGGCTAAATT
>JAODLL010012444.1:0-29161 GCA_026546735.1 Forbesichthys agassizii | reverse complement strand
ATAGATAACTAACAACCTGAAACATTACACAAGTTTATAGATAACTAACATCCATAAACATTACACACTTTTATAGAAACATTACACACTTTTATAGATAACTAACAACCAGAAACATTACACTTTTATAGAAACATTACACACTTTTATAGATAACTAACATCCATAGACATTACACACCTTTATAGATAACTAACAACCTGAAACATTACACAAGTTTATAGATAACTAACATCCATAAACATTACACACTTTTATAGATAACTAACAACCTGAAACATTACACACTTTTATAGATAACTAACATCCATAGACATTACACACTTTTATAGATAACTAACAACCTGAAACATTACACAAGTTTATAGATAACTAACAACCAGAAACATTACACTTTTATAGAAACATTACACACAAGTTGTGTATGGATCCATGGTGGTTATGATAGAGAGAAATACAGGTCAGTCTACTCGATATCCGTCCCCTTCAGCATTATGTGTTCTACTAACCACAGCTGTCAGTCGTGTACTAACTGCTCATCAATATTACAACTAGGTCAACTAGGCTCTTCCTGGTAATTAGCATCCATGGTAACAATGTGCTCTGTTAACTGTTGCCCTATGTAACGCATATTTCATTATCAATACTCAAACAGATGTTTCAAACATTAACATTCCTTCTTAAAGGTATAGTCCGCTATTGCAAGCTACTAATTGTAAGCTAATACACTTTTTGTCAAATATACTGCATTTCCTCACATTCTGCTATTTTACTGTTCCCTGTGCATGTTGAATAAACAATATGCTACTTCTGCCGCTACCGCTCACAACAACAAGGCTGCTTGGCTTCACAAGATGTGTGGGGCGGAGCTTCTGAGGGGTTTTGTTTAGATTTGAGCTCCAAGTTGGCAACCATTCTTGAGAATGACAGTCCCTGTCTTTAATGTTCCATCTGGTGTCAAGGAGTAAACCTCTAATATTCTCATATAACCTCTTTAAATCGGACAAAATGGCAGAATTAAATCAAAATCAAAACGGGAAGTGTGTTATTTTTCTGCGCTGCAGGAACGGATGCCTCTGGCGGTGGTGGGCAGTAACGTAGTCATCGAGGTGAATGGCAGGAAGGTCAGAGGTCGCCAATATCCCTGGGGCGTGGCTGAAGGTACTCTCCCTTCCCCCAAACACACAGAGCACATCCTATCTGCAATACATGCAAGAGGCACCCACACTAAACAGGGAAATTATTCTTACATCTGAAGCATGTTTGCTGTTGGTAGGCTGATGTTTCTACTGCTTTTATAGGAAGGTAACACCAGGAGGGGGCGCTATCGAATTTGGTATGCTGCATTTCTATTAAAAAAGGACTTCATTCAAAACATTTATTATAACATGATATGAAGATATTTATGTCTTGGAGAGAAAGCAAATATTCAAACATCAATACAATACTATTCAGACTACCATTTTGTACGTATTGCTGCCGTGGTAACAGGCTTTCCTTACTTGCACCATGCAGCTGTAAATACAACGGTTATGTGTGTGTTCATTTGTTATGTTACACATTATGTTATGTTATGTTATGTTATGTTACACATTCATTATATGTGTGTGATCCAAGTTTCTCCAAGATGCACACAAACACACATGCACACACCTCAAGATGGTTTGTGTTTGACACCAACGGGGGGGATTCTGGAAAAGGAATGTCAGACATGGTGCTATGTGGGACACGAACATACAGTATTTTCTGGATTAAAGGTGGTGCCGATGCCCCCTAGAGGACAGACGGTGCACTGCTAGTCTACAGTAAATGATTTGTTGTTTTAACTGGTGTGTTTGACTTTTGTCTTTTGTAATATTAAAAAGAACATCTAGATTAAAAGATAAACGATAAGTGATATGGTCACATTTTCATTCTCCTTTTATTTTCTCTTCTCCCCTTTATTCTGTATACTTTCCATGACTGACAGAGGGCATTATTGGTAAACAAAGCTATCCTTCACTTTCTCCTACCCCCCCGCCCCCTTCCATCCAAATCCCTCTCTCCTCTCCGTCACATTTATATTGTTATGGCGACCCTTCCTTAGGATGACCAACGCTCTAATCCAGGTTGTGTAGAACCCTGGTCCTGGAGAGCCACTGTCCTGCAGCATGTGTTAAGATGTCTCCCTGCTCCAACACACCTGATTCTAACAAATGGCTCGTTAGAAGCCCCATAACGAGCCATTTGTTAGAATCAGGTGTGTTGGAGCAGGGAGACATCTTAACACATGCAGGACAGTGGCTCTCCAGGACCAGGGATCCCCACCCATGCTCTATTCAGACACGGGCTTAAAACCACTTGGTAACTTAATATCCTCCAATTATAAAGACTGACTGGTCCAATGGTCGGCCAGGTGTATCGGCTAGTGCACGTCCAAGTGCACTGTAAAGTTACAACCGTCCAGTCGAGCCCTGCGTGCTAATCGGTTGTTTTCAGCCCTGGTCTGGAGCTACGACATCTCATGGAGAGAGGTAGTGGAGGCTGTTTGCTGATGCTGCTGCTGCCGTTGCCATAGAAACATAATTCTCTAACTCAGTGGTTCCCTGTCTTGCTCCTGTTCAGTTCTCTAATCTGGTTTTGGCCAAACCTGGCTAAACCGGTGTAGCTCAGAATCATGCGTCTGAGCTGACTGTAGGGGGCGGAGGATGGGGTGGAAAAAGGGGGGCTTAGCATGCTAAATGGCTTAGCATCTTTTCTCTGGACCAAGGTTCGGGACCCACTGCTCTAACTCATTGCTTATAGGTTCATGAGTAGAGTGATTTAAGTTGGCTATTTCCAATGGGCATGTACCCCCTGGCTTGTTTATTGGCCTTCATTATTAAGGTAGCATCTGACACTGCAGCAAGATTGGCCCGTGTGGGTCTTAAATAAATTATCAAATACACTTCAGTAAACACACACCCACACACACTCTATGACTCATAACACTCATACAGCTCATCCGCAGCTGCCTCAGTAATCTGGTTGTACCCGCATTCCCTAACACATGACACATTGACTTTGGACTTTTTAAATCTGACAGAAACTCTTGTCTTTTTTTCCTGTAATAGCTTTCTATGCTTTTTTGCCAACCTAGTTACAGTAACTATGTTGGACAAGTGAAAGGGGCAGGGCTTGGGATCAGTCAATTGCACACAAACGGATACTACGTAATATAGATTTTAAATTTTGACATTCCCGTTAGTGCTTCCTATAACCTCTGACCTGTCATGGCTCCTATTCCTGCCCTGCCAGTGAGACTAGAAAACCCCTACACTGGTCACATGTGGGCCCTCTGAAAACCCATCAATCCTGCTATCTGAGATCTCTTTAGCCAGATGGACACACGCAGGTTACATTGTTGATCTGGCCCAGCACTGGGCTGAATCTGGGCCAGTACTGGACTCCTCCAGGCCCAGATTTGGACCCCCGGGGGCGTAACAGTAACTGAAAGACAATACCCCCATTACCCTTCTCACCCGCACGCTGTCAGAGGTCCCTCCACTAGAAGAGACAGGAGGTCATTGGCTGGCTTGGGATGCCAAGGGGCGGGACATCTTAAGTTTCATCAATGGTAAGGTGCCTCCTTATTTGCTCCTCTGTTGCGGATTGATGGCTGCTGGGGTTGGAGGCTAGCCAATGAGGAGCTGCGTTTTGTGATCAAGGGACGTCGTCTTTAGCAGCAGTTAATCTGCAGGACTTTTCCAGAATCCCATCTCACCACGTAACCTTAATGTTGACACATTAAGCCATGTAACAAATAATAATACTTTTGTGTGTATAAAAAAAAGAAAAAAGCCTGACTTCTAATCATTTTCTATTAATATTTTTCACCTAGGACTATGCATTCATTTTCCTTCTAAATACCTAAGAGATATCAATTCAGCATTATTATTAAAGCATATTTAACCCTAACACTATGTTGAAGGTGAGTTTGAGCTGTGCAATGAAACACATCTTGAGCTCAAACTCACCAAATGTAATATATGGGTGTCTGCTAGCCAACCATCGCACTGTCTATCTATCGCAGCATGTCATTTGCCTTCAACATTGTGAGTCAGAACCTGTACCACTGGGTTCTGTAACTGGGGGTACATGTATGGGGTCTTTGTAGAATACCATTGACATTGTAAATATAGGCCCACACAATCTGAAACATTTGTTTTACAATGTTTTGTGTGAAATAGTTAATTTAACATGTAAAAAAAGTAACATGTCACGGTGTGTAACGAACAGTAACAAGAACCATATTTGACCTGTGGAGAGAAAGTGTTTTAGGGACTTTAACACTGACAACTCTCTCTCTCTCTCCTTCCCTCTATCTATCCCTCTCACCTGTATAAACATATTCTAGTGGAAAATGGTGAACATTGCGACTTTACCGTGCTGAGAAACATGCTGATCAGGTGAGAACTATTTGTATTTTTTATTTAACCAATTTGCCTGGTTCATCTCTTGAACTCTAGGGACCCGGTACCGGGTCAAGAAGTGATCAAAAACATGTTCTTATTTGCAACCTGGCAAGACGAGGTGTGCTCTTCATTAAGGGGAGGGTTGCACCCTTCAAGCGGGGAAAAAGAAAAAGAAAATGCATGTTTCTCGATATTTACAGCCTTTGCATGGAGTTGTGTTTTGCTTTGTGCGGTGCACATACAGTACATGTTGCTAACCAGCGCCTTCGTGTTGCTGCTGTTATTAATGCTTTACAATATAACCCTCTTTGTTTGTTTAGATTTTTGTGCCAGTACTTCTCTTGTGAGGAGGCAGCATAGTCTAGTGGTCTGGTCTTACCATTCATGTAGTGCTAATTTAATGGGTTGTGTGTTGGCTTCATGCTTCCTTCTCTTAATTCTTCCCTCTACCTGTCTGTCTGTCTGTCTGTCTGTCTGTCTGTCTGTCTGTCTGTCTGTCTGTCTGTCTGTCCGTCCGTCCGTCCTCTGCCCTCTCCATGTGTAGGACCAACATGCAGGACCTGAAGGATGTGACGAACAACGTTCACTATGAGAACTACCGCAGCAAAAAGCTTGCTGCTGTCACCTGCAACGGTGTGGACGCATCAAAGTCCAGGGGGCATCTTACCAAGTAAGTCAGTCAGTCAGTCATAAAGGCCCAAGTATACTCTCCGCGTGAATGCCCTACTAGTCAAGTCAGTTTATTTATGAAAAAACAGCTAATGTTGACCAATGTGATGGGTACACATCAATGCAATAACAGTGAATGTATCTATAAAATAAACAACAATAAAACACAATATATAACAAACAAGACAGTGTAAGCAGTGTCCCAGAACTTACTCGAACGCTAAAAAATACATGCGTGTTTTTAGAAGTTTGACTTAAGGAATCGGAGGATACCGTAGTTGATTCTTCCTCTGCGAAAATGCATCTTTACCAGACTCTTTACCAGACAATCTCTTAGTTGCACCAAAATGTTCCACTGGAAATGATGTGTGCACATTTAAATCGTAGTTACAAGTGTTTCATATTGCAAACCACATTTCTTTGTATATAGCCGATGCGTACACGTGAATTATACTTTGGTATAATATATACCTGGGCTTTTACATTCTGCTAGGATGCTTCTAAACAAAACTCCTCTATGGAGTATATAGAAAAGTTACGCCAATTTAGTGATTCAGTGATCTTTGCTTCTACAAACGTATACATTGAACACTACAATGTAAAAATTAAGAAACTCTGATTTTATAATAGACTCATTTTAATTAGTTTTCAGTAAAGATAACTGCTCAAGGTGCTTTGGTTTTGTACCACTAGGTGGCATGCAGACAATGTCCTTTGGCTAAGCACCTTTGTCCACAGTAGTTGTCTAAAAAGCATTTTGTAAATCAGACCGTACAAATCTTAACAAAGTTCAAATACGTTGGAGATTTGGCTTTCTTAGTAGCTACACTACAACTACACTGAACTGTTACAACCTTTGACCTGTGTTTTCCGACCAATAGGAGTCCTCTAGCCCAGATGGAGGACGAAAGGAGGGAACACGTGACGAAGATGAAGAAGATGGAGACTGAGATGGAGCAGGTGTTTGAGATGAAGGTCAAGGAGAAGAAACAGAAGCTGAAGGACTCTGAGGCTGAGGTGTGTGTGTGTGTGTGCGTGCGTGCGTGCTCGTGTTAGGGCTGCTCGCTTATGGGGAAAAATGTCATAATCACGATTATTTAACACAATTAATAGCTTCACTCCCTCTGCCATCTATTCTTGCACTGATTTTTAAATGCCACCACCAGATACCACAACGTTATTTTATGTGACATTACTTGTAGTTGTATGTGGTTAAATCCAAATCAGTGAGGTTGTGAATATTGCTGCTATAACAATCGTTCAATCAATGTTGTCCACATTCGTTTGATTAGCTAGTAGTAGGCTTCTAGCTACTGGTATCCGCGTGTGTTCGGCGTATGAGTCTCTCATTGTGCTACGTTCTGTGTTGTGTTTGTTGTATGTTATTCTATATTACATGAAATGTCTCTTTTATATCCAGCCTGAGACCACATCGTATGTATTAGTATGGTATATCTACGTCAGGAAGAAATTCATTATATACTGTATATAATAAAAAATATATAACACTACTGCACAAATCTGTGCCTCAGACGTCCTCTCCGAGTCAACTTGTTGTGGAAGCACGGTTAGGAGCCGACATCTGTGAACTTTCTCCCCTCTCCTTCGCCAATCTGAATGCATTTAATCACGCCGCTCTCCACCACTGTGCACGTTACCTTTACAGCGCGCAGGCAGGGAGAGATCAGGCATAATAGCCAGCTAGCTATCGTACTGCTAAAACCATGAAAATAGTTTTCTAGCGTCATCAGCATACAAACAGCAAACATCTTAATTACACCAATATTGTGATTGTGAAGATATAGATATTTTCGCTGTCTGAACAAGGTCATCTCAACTTTAACATCTGATCATTGAGTGTAAACTAATCCCTAATCTTATTCAGAGCGTAAACTATCCCCTACATTTAACCACTTACCTTAACTCCTATATTTAACAGCAATAAACGGCAAAGACTAAGGGACGTAATGGTTTAGCCAATCAGAGGCAGAGTAGGGTATGTCATGGCGTCGTCATAGTAGGATTGTTATTAATCTCCTCCTGAATATGAAGTAACGTGTGAATAACTGTTCACCCACACACACGCAGCTGGAGCGTCGCCACGAGCAGATGAAGAAGAACTTGGAGGCACAGTACAAGGAGCTGGATGAGAAAAGGCGCGTGTACGAGGAGGAGAAAGCCAACTGGGAGGTCCAGCAGAGACTGCTGGAGCAGCAGAAACTGGACGCCTCAAAGTCAGTAAACCTGTTGATTGGTTGATTTTCCGGAGAAAACCCCCCCCCCACAACAAAGTCACATTTTTTCCCCTTAATTACAATGCCTTAAACTCTAGAATGGGAACTCTGGGTCCCACACTGGATATATAAATATTTTAAAACAAGCTTTTTCTTTCTAGCAAAGGCGCAAAAGCATCAAGTTTCATTACCACACTCACGGTGTACTCGCTATAGTACAAGCCAATGCAGACACACTCAGAGCACGATCAATGCAAGGTTTTCACACATGAACACTAACGGTGGCGACAGACGCTATCTGCATGAAACACATACCAATAAACACAATGAGCCACATGAACATACAAAGGCATACGCTTTGGGCAACTGTTAATAAAAGTTTGTCCCCAGAATCCTTTGCGGCATCTGTCTTAGCCCAATGGCAAGTCACTTCGGAATTATGGGACCTTATTTGTAAAAAAATATGTATGGTAGTCAACGGCGAGAATAACATTATTTTGCTTTGTGACACAAAGTACACATATGATGTTTGACTATTTAACAGATAATTCTTCAAGTCAAGAAAGTCTCAGTTTGTTGTGCATTTGTTGAAGTATAAGACTGTGAAAATATGTAATTGGTAAGACTACAAACCCTGTGTTGCCTGATTGTCATGACGTTTTTGCACACAATCCACAAGCTGAAGAAAGCATTGTTTTGGAGACTAGTGATGTCTCCAAAACAATGTCAGGTTAACAGCTCATGAAGCTGTTAACCTGACATTGATTTCTATGATTTTCATTAAGAGTCATTTTAATTTCTCCTTTCTCCTACAGGACAATGGAAAAGAATAAGAAGAAAGGAAAGATCTTTTAAGATATCGTTTTTGTTTAAACAAACTGTTTTACATTCATTCAACTTCACAATCTATGACTCTTGACACACACACACACGCGCGCATATTAACACATTCCATATAATAATGTTCCTAGTGTATGTTTTTAAATTAACTTCAAGTGTGTCATTCTCATTTAATCAAACACACAACCAACATATAGACACACTCCACATCGTCTACTCTGATGGTTTTGTCTGTGAAAAACCAGCCTGTTTGCTTTGATAATGCATGTTTATGGAAGTGAATTTTCAATACATTGCTCTAGGCTATGGAGACACACGGCCGCACATACACAATCATTCACACTCACGATCTCGCAATGTTAAGACGCCTGGCACGTTTTCTGGGCACGCAGACACGCTTCATGTAACATCGTATTCTGCCCAGACTGTGCTCAACTGACCTCAACAAACTAAAGATGTCAGTCAGTAATTGGTTGCAGTCTTTAGACTGTTCAGAAAACCAACTGCCTGTCCAAACTGCCCAGACTGTAACTGACAGGACAACTCCGACCTGGGATAATGCAACGTGAAAAACAGGGCACATCCTAATCTCAATTGCAAACAAGTCGAGCTGACATTACAGTTATCGTGGTTGGAAAACATTTTGCTGCTTATTGCGAGTAATGGTTGTTATACAGCCTAGGCGGGCTAACCTTCAACGACAATCACGTGCGCTAACATTGTGCACGGCTAGTTGTCAAAGAACACGCTCAGAATGTTGTGGTTTGTTGGAAAACTGAAGACTTTCCACAGCTCCACCTGACCTGACATGTCAAACTCTAAAAACTCCAACCGACAAACATAGACTGACGCCACACACTGATCCAACAGTTGCCGTTGGTTGGAGTTGGTCGGCGTTTGTCTGGGCAGTGGGCAAGCACCATAAAAAACACTATGACAAAGGCGTGTGTTGTGTATGCATGTGTCTATCTGTACTGTTTGAATCCATGAGATTGCGTGTTTTCAGAAACCTTGTGTTTGAGGTCATAGATCTTGCCTGGCAAAGCGACATTTAAAAAAAAAAAAAGTTTTTTGGAGGAGGAAGCTAAACGGTTTTATTATTATTATTTTTTCTCTCTGTGTCTAAGCCTATTAACATTATGCTGTTTGAAGAACTGGGAGTGCAGTGCAACAGCAGCATGTATTTATAAATCTCGGGGTTACATTGGTTGTGTATGTTGGGTAACATGTAGATTTTGTGATCGTTGAACCATCAACCTCAATGAGCTGAGCCACTTCTCAAGCTTAAAACCTGTCCCCAGGTTTACAAACAAACAAAATTAAATCCTAAATTTAAAACATGGCACACACAATCTATATTTATTTTATAAAAAAATAAAAAGTTTGATTTTTTTTCTCTTCATACATTACAATACAAACAGTATTGTGAGTTTGGATATCCCAAATAAGGCCTAATTTTTAATTGATAATTTGCTGATTAAAACATATGCCATTATATATTATTCAGGGTTTAGGATAATGTACGTTTACAGAATATTTACAACATAGAAAATGCTGTTTGTATGTAAATGTGCCAGGTAAGATTTTAAGTATGAGGATGAAACATGAAATACTCTTGTTGATTCTAGTTCTGAGGTGTTTCAAGGGTTATAAATGATTAGTGTAACTAAACTACCAAACATCTGTAACCTTTTATTGTCATATGATAATATTTGTTAAGTGTGCCTGGTTGGTACAACCGCTTAAATCCATGTTAGTAATCAGGTTTACGGTTGCGAATTGAATCCCAATATTTTACAAAAGGAATTGTTTTACAAAATGGTATTAAAAATGCAGCGAGAACATGCGTATGCATTCTGTATACTTGCTGTATTTTTGTTTACGGTACACACGTGGTCGTCACACGCTAAAGCAACTGACAAATGTCAGTACGTTGATCTTTGCATTTGTTTTTTTCCCCACCCCATATTTCTTAATGTGGTTCAGGGTTTAACCTATACACACACACACACACACGCACACTAAACTATGCTAAGTGGTATACCTTCTCATGACCAGCGTCTGTGCTCCGGTTGTGACATGAGAAGACATTTAATTCTGTTGAGAATTACCACCCTCTTCTTTCAACAACCACTGCTTCAAGTACAGCATTTGTCATTATTTTTGTATATGTACTGTTTTCTGATTCTATTTTGATGTATCTCTAACGTACATGATTAACATTAAAATATGCAGGTTATGCCTGTCCTGAGTCTGCTGCTGATTCCAGACCATATCAAATCCCTGTAAAATATAATCTAGACTATAGGCCTAATAATGCACAATCATCGCCGTACACAAAATGTCTGTCCCATAACCATGCCTATGACTAATATCTGACTCGCTTGTTAACCTTAATACGCTTTCAAATCACACACACACGCTACAATAATGCTACAGCAAGCAACCATTTATTTGAAAAGTACAAAATCAGGGCACACAGTAAGTAGAGGATTTCTTTCATGTAAATGTATTCAAATTAACATGGTTGGTATTGAATTATTGTCAATTAATAAGTGTCTATTGTGGTTTAAATGCTTTTTATGTGCACTTTCTGTAAAACATTTATACAAGAGCCCGAAAATAGTTAATGTAAGTTGTATCTAGGTTTCTACACTGCAAAAAAATGCCCTATCAAATATAAAACAAGCAAATTTTCGCTGCCTGTGCAGTAAGTGAAATTCACTTGATAAAACATCTCAAAGTGCACATTTACATAAATTAAGTCACTAGATAAGCCATTTATATTAGAAATAAGTCCAACTAGATTTTAAATGTAAAAACAAGATGATCACACTAAGATATAGTTTTTGCAGTGTAAGCCATGATAAGAGATCTCGTTTGTTAGTCTTCAGGGATGATGCCCACTGCCAGCGGTGTGCAGTTGGTAGGTTTTCTGAGCCCAAGGAAGTGTGTCACTGAAGCAAATCTTGCGTCCTTTAACTGTCGTGGCTCTGCACGAAGACATAAACATGTACAACATACTTTATGTTAATATATAACACTAAGTAATAATACATTATACTGTATATATACACACACACACATTCATAAAGTTATTAGGCTAATAAAGTCTATAAAACTTGTCTTAAGACATTATGCTTCAAATCAATAAAATGTCAATCAGGCAGGGCAAACTTACATAAAACCATTTTCTTTACAGGTGCTGTGGACAGTAACGATTTCAGTAATATTCTTTCTTGGTATGGGGATTTTGGAGAAGCCCGCATTGCAACACATGACTGGAGTTATGTTCCTTTCAACAGCAAACGCTGTGAAGACAAGCATGCTTTTAAAATCAGTCTACATTGATAAATTACCACAATTGACTGAAGTAGTCAGTACGTAATGCTATAGTATGTAATGCTAGAGAAAAAGCGTTGATACTGTATTATGTAGGTGTACTTACGCCCAGCATTGCTGTAACCGACAAAGAGTATCAACCCCAGGATGATGCAGGATATCTTCATGATTATCTTACCAAATAAACAATGTCTGAATCTTGCTGTGATCTGTTGTAAAGTAGTCTAGGGACGCCTTTATATAAATACCCGTATGATGGTTATGATGCAGATTTTCCCCAAACACTAATCGGTATGATCAGATTTCCAACACCTCTCAATAGA
This sequence comes from Forbesichthys agassizii, assembly GCA_026546735.1. Classification (NCBI taxonomy): domain Eukaryota; kingdom Metazoa; phylum Chordata; class Actinopteri; order Percopsiformes; family Amblyopsidae; genus Forbesichthys; species Forbesichthys agassizii. The sequence continues at coordinate 17,320 of JAODLL010012444.1, read as the reverse complement.
GCCTTGTTGGTGATACAAATCAGTGGAGACACAAATTTTGTGGTTTATAGATAACATTGCAGACTGCCCCAGAAAAGCAGTTTTGGGGGTTTGACACATGACGTTTGGAATGTATGTGGGTTTTTCTGTCATAGACTTTAATAGATAAAGTTATAATTATCTTATCAAGTCGTATCGGCTTCAGCCCAGAAGTCGCACTAAATACTGTACATATAGTATATTGTAATGTTCAGTATATCAGCTTAACAAGGTGTCAAAAATGATTTTAATAAACAGAAATATAGCAAAAGTTCCAAGAATTACTTTAATCTCCATATGTGGTTTATAGACAATTCTGTGAAACGATAGCAAGGGTTAGATGTTCACAAGATCTTATCTGGTCTTGTACACGTACACCTCTGCAAAATGCATTTGCTACTCCTGTATTTTACCACACTATTTTCTTATGATCTGCAGTACGATTGCAGAACATGTCCCATGGGGGTGAAATGTGACCTCTACTCTCAATTTCACACCCACAATAGCCACATATTCATACGCTACAACAAAAAAATACAGTATATCGGAAACATAATGAATGGATTAAATGTTATAGTTCTGAGAGATAAGGCAAGACGAACCCTGGAATAATATTAACCTCTTACTTCTAAACTTTTTCAGTGAGGGGAAAATCCAGATATTAGACATTATGCAATGATACAATTGTGTGTGGGTCTTTTCAAAGTAAAGAGGACAATGCTGAACAAAAATATCTACAAGATATACCATACAAATTTCAAATATTTTCAATTAATAGGCAGTTTGTTGACACAGCTCTCTTTAGTAGATACGTACCAGTAGATACAATATCAAGTAGCCTAATTTTAACCCAATGGAGGAGTAGACTTATTCAGCTAGACTTGAGAGTCTGTCCTTCAGTTTCTGAAAGCTGCATATGATTAACGGTCAGTTTCAGAATGATAGTAATGGCTAGTCACATTCAGATTAGATAACAGTATCTAGAACAAGTCGAGACATTATATAAACATATTCATTCCTCCTGTGACAGATAAGAGTAATGTTGGGTAGTATTTCTGAAGATACTATCTGAACTTTTCAACCTTATTCTATTTTGCATTATTACTAGACTATCTTGAGGTTTACAAAAGAACCCCCTACATAGTCGGAATGGCCCGACTCATTTGTCTGTATGAAAATAATTACAACTGGGTCAACTTTGATGTTAACAGTGGCTTTGACTGCTGTTATTTATAGTTTCCTGAAACACTGCCATCTCTGAGGTTATCAAAAGACATCACGTTTTAACAAATTACAATTTCTTTTAACAAATTACACACATTTTCACAAATATTTGATATCTTTTTGAAACTCCACAATATTGGATGTTCAATAAAACTGGTTAAAATGATAAAATGATTATACTCAAACATTAAGCAAAAATAAATAAAACATGCTGTATAAAAATCATAATTTTAATTTGAGATAATCAACAGTAATGGAATGCTGACTCAAAGCAACTTTCTATTTAAGTTGAGTACACAATATAGGAATGTAGGCCACTGGTGAAATTACTAACACACACAGGCCACTAATGACATTACTAACACACACACACACACACACAGGGATGTAGGGAGCTGGTGACATGACTAACATATACGACAGACCCTCAGAGTAATAAGTAGCGCGTCAAACCCCCTCCTCGTAGCTCCCGGAGACGCTGGCAATGCCGCAGCATGCCGAGGATTCCCTGGAAACGTTTGTCCAACTTTGTCTGGGTGAATTCCCGAATGTCTGCCTCCACCACAAAGAACTGACCTGCGGAGACCGGAAATGGAGGTGTCAGAACAGGCAGGAGGTCTCGGTACCAGAAGCATATTTATTGCTGGCAAGCCGCAACCTCTCGGTGCTGCTAAATTGCCTAAATCTACAATTCCTGCAATGCTGATTTGAGGGAGTTTTAAAAAAGAAAATTAAAAAAGAAAATCAATCCCAACAGATTATAGTCTAAACAGTATGACTGCTACATGTGTTTTTAAATAATACATAAAAAAAACAATTAAGTAAAATATAATTTAAAAAGTACAATAAAGTAGTGCAATATATGTGCTGTATATGGAATAATGATATTACACAATGGGTGTATGTGTCCGACCTCAAACTGAAAGATGCATTTTACAGTGTTAAATACGTTTATTGAACAAGAAAGTAAATTCCATGACATAATTATACTAATATATATTATGTAGCCGAAAAACGTTGAACTGTTTTTTCCTTGCCGGGATAGTGTTTTATAAATTCCATGACCCGTGGAAATGCAATACATAACATCCATTACATTCTGTTGCTCTCATTGGTATATCTTGTTACTTACAGTGACCAACTTGTCTATCAGATAATCATAATGCTTTCCTCGTTCAGGGAATATTCAGGGAAGTCTGGAAAACCTGAAAATCATTGCGCTTCGTGCAGAACCACAGCGGATCTGACCAATCAGCATCATACTGGCAGCTATGGGCGTTAACCATCTGTCAGACAATCAGTTCATCCAATCATCTGCCCAGTTTTCAGTGACTGCTTCACAGATGGTTCTGTGTTAGCAAACAGTCTGGCATGTCAGGATAGCTTACAGCAGGAACCCGGGCCAATAGGGGTGGAGCTGAATCCTAATACGGTATTCTGATGAGCACAAATTGTGGGTTTTTACTAATATTTATTTTGGGAAAACATTTTAAATGATTTGTGTTTCAAATAGCTGGTGTTTATAATGGGAGTGCAGTGGCTGCTTTTGTTTTGGCCTGGAGGAATGTGGCACGGACCGAACCTTTGACCTTTGATGACCTACGGCTCTCATTCAGTCAGACCCAATAGACTCGGTATGTGCTTAGGAGCGGTTTCTCAGAGAAGGGGAACTTTAATTATTAGACGATATGCAGGAATAGTTCCTCAAACAAGACTGAGGTAGATTTAGAAGAAGTTACGTTTTCTAAGAAAAGACTGCCGCTTGCAATACAAATATGCTGTATATAAATAAGGCTTGTGCTAGGAAGAAATGTGTTAAACTTGTTCAAATCTGAATGGGTGTTAAATTGCATCTTGTACTGCAGAGAAAGGAGAGGGCAGCTGATTACTTACTGGAAGGGACGCAGTTAACTGCTTAACTAATATAGAATCAGCTCACTTACTCTTACTAAAACAGGGAGTTATTGATGATGAATATCAGTTTATTTCTAGTTTCATAATAAAATGAAAGGTCACAAGTGTTTTAACGTGAACTAAATGAACGCCAACGAGCCTCGTCCACCCCGACCTGTCTCCAGACCAAGACATTTTCAATTTAGACACTCAGAAAAAGAAGGAAGTGATATATATGCTTGAGCACTTATTTATTTTTAAAAATCTTTTGTTCATTTCTTAAATACTTAAAAATGAAAACCTTGAAAGAGAGCAGAAGTTCCTCCTTCCTCTTTTAAAAACCAAATCTGCACTCACAGTCTACGGTCACTACGGTCAGCAACAAAGCGACAGACCTTCATTCATTTCAATGAGCGTCGGGCGACAATGGGCGACAAAGTCTTCTTGGTGACTGAAAATGAAGGAGAAACTGTGTGCTTGTTCATTTATAAGTTTATCTTCAAATTGATGTAGTTTGTTCATGAGTTTGTTTAGCTCACACGTGTAGCAAGGCAGACACATTCAGCATACCTTTTTGAGTGACAGGGCAGACACGCCCACCAGCGACCTGGCTACAACCAGCTACAAAATGTCTGGTGGTGTGAGTGCAGGGTAAACCGCCACCTCAGCCAGGGGATTTCTGACAGATAGGAATCGGGGACTGGAACAGAGAGCTCTCAGTCGAGGCTATAGATAGGATTTTTTTTATATCCAGACATTTTCACTAATTATATATTTTGTAGCGTGGCCAGTACTTCTGATAGGGAATCAAGAAGTTACAGGAAGACATTATGAGAGTAGAAGAAACTGACAACAAGTGGCAAGACTTAGGCAAAAACGTAGCATGCTACATCGAGCCCTGTGTCACAGGTGCAGACATCACACTGGAAAAATAGAGCACCCTCTAGCGAAGTTGCTGTGCCACTATTTCATCTTAGAAGGTGTAGCGGAGCTGGTTAGGTTAGTGCCTATATTTTGGTAGTGTAGTATCTAGGTCTAAATCTTGTTAGAGTGTTTCGAATTGGATCTACTCTTGACAAGGATTGGGATATTTTCATAGTGCTAGGGCTGTCTTGCGGTGATTAAGGGTGGCCCAATACCGCGGTCTGCGGTATTAACGACATTTTTTTGTTTTGAATGGTCAAGTTTGTTGCGCACAGCTTCCGAAATAGTGTGATTCTGGGGCATCTATAGACAACGTGATCTCAGTCCGTGGTGAGACAATTGTGCAACATCATATGCTTTCTACCAGTTTAGTAGGCCTACTGGTAATCACATGTAACTTTGTCCGGCAGATGTTGGGCCAAAATATCAGCTGGAAAATATGACCAATTAATTATTAAACTAAACATATTAAATAAAGCATATTAAATAGCGTAAGATCAAAAACCTATGGTGCGCCAAGCGTAGCCTACGATACACTGCCTTGATTTAGGTAGCATGTAGACAGAAAGAAGTGATGGCACAGATTCGGTTTAACAACCCGAAAGGGGACAACATATTCCATTTTCTTTCCCACACGAAATGCAGACATGTCCCAAAAGAATCATTCAAGTGTGTCTGCGATGCACGATGCACTTCTCAGACTGTACAGCACTTTAATAAACTGTAGTAAAGTGCTGTAAAGCGGAAAGTCAGTGTCGTAAATACATATACTCCCAAAGGCTACAACCATGGATGTATTATTATAAGAGACTACAGCCGGTTAATATGGAGCTGAGGGAATTTGTGCTTAGATAGCGCACACGCCCTAGATCAGATGTCATATTCGATGGGCTAGCCTCATGAAGAAAATCAAATGTAAACATTGCGGTTTGCGGTACCGGCAGTTGCTATCCACGGCCTGCGGTTGTGTTAGCAACACCGCGGTATTGCAATATTGCGGTTATCGCGACAGCCCTACATAGTGCTACTCTTTATTTTGCAGATGGCAGGATCTATTACCTACTCTGCTTTTTTTTTTTTTTAAACCACTTTACCTGGTGACATGTCCGCTGAAAACGGATTGCCATTGACTTTATTTTCTAAATACTGACAAGGACATTAGACATAGCAAACACAAACATATTAGCATATTGCCCATTATCATATCGACATGATTATAGGCAATAGGCTAATATGTTTATCAAAGCCCTATTCTATTGCCTCAATGCCTGATCTATAAACGGCAAACACTTGATGATTAAGGTTTCATGGAAACGTTAAAGGTATACAAAAACATACCGTACTTATTACCATGGACATAAAGTTTTATATTAGCAGAATAATCATATGTAACGGAGTCCGTCCCACCCGGGACTCGATCCCCACTCTGCCATGCAGAGAGTAAATGCTCTACCAGGCACACCACACATGGGCATTGTCCTCAGTCGCCAAAGCGTCCTTTGAGGTGTCAATCACATTTTTGCAACCTCTTCATTTGGCTGACCCAACAAATACAAACAGTGGGCTCTCTGCACATCCCTACGGGCTAAGGTTACCTTTTGTGTCTTTCGTCTCTTCTTGCTTGAAGCGCTGGTAAAGTTTGCGTGCGTGGTTGTTCATGGCCTTAACTGGCTGCTGCAGGATTTTGTATTTCCCTGTGACCGTTGAGTTAATGGTCTGTACGGCAACGTTGAGCTGGTCATAGGTCAAGCGTCCTCGCATGTACCTGGGTACCACACGCAAGAGAGGCAAAGTTTAAGAGCGATGCACTGATTTGTATTTTTTTTGTCCACATACACATATACACATTCTGCTCTGCAAATGTGTATAAAACACATCTATTGAAAATGATTATTTCACTTTAGATTGCAGATTATTATTTAAGATTTCAGGTAGTACATAATCTAACCTAATTAAAGTATTTAGTAGTCAAATATTACATTTGAATAACTTTAATAAAGTCAGAGCCTAACTATACTCTAAATATAACTAAGAACTATTTACAACAGAAAGAGGGAGAATTATTATTTGTAACATAATGATCGCTGAGCCCTAGGTAAACACATGAAATCAAGAAAAGACTATGTTAATGGTTTATTGACAGACATTTAATTGAAATCAATACCCGATCTTTTGGCTGATTGATCGATGCATCCCTACTATAAAAGGTATTAAAAAGGTACAGTACGCTGAGTACATGTTCCCCTCTTTAATTAACCCTCGCACTGTCCTAAGGCATTTCAGCAGACTAGCAGCAGAGGGAGCAAACCGCGGAATGTCATATGTCCATGTTGTTGTTGCTGCCCTCTACTGGCAAGTGCACCGGGTCATTTTGACCCATAGGACAGCGCGAGGGTTAAGGTATGCCTGTGTATTCAGTATAGGATCATAAATCTGGAGCAGGGCATGTTTCCGTGTGTCAACATTGCTTAGTATACCTCTAATAAGAACACCACATAGTGTAATTGAATCTGTACCACATTTACCAGTCTCCTATTGTTTCCCATTTGATAGTGTTATTACTGTATACTACAGGTATTTTATAGTAGTTGTTATTGTAGTAACACAGTTCAAAATAAGTCAAGGTGGTTATACCTGGAGTACAATACAATGACAAAAATATTCTACAAATGTATCCTTGTGGTACAGTATTAAACTAAAGTATGTAACTGATACTGAGATTTAGCAGTAAATGTTAAACCACCTCCATGAAGTTGGCACCCATATGACCATTGTAGAGAATTACCTCATTAATGTTCATATCATATTTAACTGGCCACATCCCGTTTGTCTATCATGTAACCACTTTTGAGCAAATCAAAATATTCTTTCATTAATCTCATTTTGTTTATGATTTATTGTATGAAAACAAGTGACGTCATTGTCCACGCGTATGTCGTGTGCTGGAATGGGTCAACGGTAAAACGTTTGAGCACAAATGTTTACTTTGCGTGCACAGGTGATGCACAAACTAATCAAAATCCTTGTAATCACATTTTTCATCATATGGTGTACCAGCTTCACAGAGTCTTGAACATCTACTGTGACTGTGTTTAGTGTTGATTTGCCTATCTGTTAGATGAACCATCCAACGGATAGGCAAACGACCATTCCTTTCCGCTGATGCAGTCGTATGACTCACGCAGGGATGGCCTCATACTCTGGTGTGGTGATGGACTCCAACTGTCGAATGGGCCTCCGGTTTGTCTTCCTGACGTTCTCCTGCTGGTCAGGCTTCTCTGCTGTATCTTTTTGACTCAACGCAGGGCCGTTTGAACTGCGAGATTAGGACAGGGGGCACAAATGACAACATTGCTGCGAGCCTGTAGGTCTGATTAAATTACACAGCACAAGATACCTGGAAGGATCTCTAACCGTCTCAGATTACCAAGATGGTGTCATATATGAATGTCTACAGTCATTTCAAAAAGGAACATGTTTAAATAAATGTTCTATATTTTTAGCACAATATTGTTATTTGTGGAAATGGCTGGAGCATTGCTCTTGAAATTAAAAACAAAAACTAGATAAACTCACCAGTCTGCCTGTTTCCTGGGCATGTGTGTGGGAATATTGCTGTTAATGTGCTGGATATCCTCCAAATTAGTTTGAAAAGACTTCTCAAGCTCCTATGGCACGAGGAAATTATTGTAGTCATCCATTGACATGCCATGCAATTATATTTTTGTATTTCAGACATAAAGAATCTACATCACTGACTGATACCTTTAAAGCTTTTAGTTGGTCATTCTGTCGTTCCACACACTTTTCAAACAAGTGAAGGAGTTCTTCTAAAGCCTGGATCTCTTTGCCAAATTTTGAAATATTACTTTGAGTCAATTGAGGAACTGGAATGCCAAAAGAGAGTAAAATGTTAAAACTATATCCCTGCCTGGTAATTAAAATAATAGCATATACACACTTGTGTTGTACATACCAATAACTGCAAGGTCCACCATGCATCTTATGGATGAAATCTTGTCATGTATGTGTCTGGTGAGATCTTCCAGCTCAGTCATATTGCTGCAATGTTGGCATAGGGTTTCAAACAACAGGTGTGTCTATTTTCACAGTCTAATATGTACATGATCACAGAAGGAGCAATTCAATTAACTTAACATTAAGTACATAGCAATTTAACTCAAGGGACATGAGGGATCTTGGAAATGTTACTTGAGGTACCGTATCGGTACATAGTGATGAGATCTTGCCATGCAACATCAGGTACGGTACAGTACCAGAAATATATTTAGCTCTAGTGACACGTTCTCTCTAACAGAATGCTTTACTCATGAGATGTACCGCTATATGAGGGTAGGCTACCGTACCGGGCTTGTTCGTTTATTTCAATGCCTTTACTAATTTATTACCGGTAGGTGCCGTACCGTAATAGGCCTATCGGACACATCACTACAGGTACATCTTATAATACAGTCTAGGCTACAATGTGTGAACATGACACATTATTCTTATTATGCTTACTTGTGATAATGGATCAGTCATCACGAATTATTAACCATAACGAATTCATCTAAAGCGATGTGAATATCAACTATTGAGGACACATGCGCTACATTTATAAGTAACTTACCCACTTATATCTTTATTATAATATAGTTCAAAACTTAGCGCAGAAAAAGTTTTAAATCGAAATCGCTTCCCGCTTTAATACGTACTTCCGGTGTTTCAGGCAGATCTCTACTGCGCTGCGTTTACGCAGGTGACGAAATGTTTCAGATTTCTCTGATTGAACTTTTAACCTAACTGCTAAAACAAAATATGAAAATACGTGTTATTTTTTGTTTAATATAATTTTGTCCGCTGCTTGTTTGAATTTACTGTATATAATCTATTATATAGTTTGATGAACAGTGATGTGGGTTCAATGAAATGGTCTAATAAAACCTGGATGGACCCGTCTATTGCGCAATTTATATTATATAGTCAGGAAACATTGTTTGCTTTACATTCGAACAGCCATCCTGGATGGTGGACCAATCAGCATCCATGCGCCCAACCCAGCTACTTTCCAATGGTAGAGCATGTCCAGATCTTATTCACTAAGTTCGATGAATCAAATTTATTAAAGATAAAGATGGAGGTGGAGGTGGCCATACATCAAGAGGAGGGGAGAGGGAGGCCCATTAACGTTAACATTTTAATTTGATGACGCACAAGCGGACGAGAAGTACCTTTAAATACCAACCAACTCATGGGGCGATTTTTAACGACTATGACGTGCAGAGCTATATTTTCAGACCATAAAATCCAGATTTTTATAAAAATTTGATTTTTGTCAATATTCACACCAACATGTATGTGTCTCATCACAGTTCAGTCATATTACTTAGTTTACAGCTCAAAAAGCACATTGTGCTGCAGTTACTTTTTAAGGAACATTATATATTTACATTATATGGAGGAGACAGACACTCCCAATGCAGCTTGTTCTGAATCGGTTTTGTAATTTCACCGGCTGAGGATGAAGGATTCTGGCAGTCGTGCATTCATTTCTATTTATTTTCTGTCCCACAATGCATGTGGGATGACTTGCTTTTGGCATGCCATAAATGCATAATAAATAACATTATGTATGTATGAAAGGTCGGATGTCAAGACACTCATATTGGACACATTGCTTCCTCATTTGAAAATATGATGGATAGCCTGCAGTGTAGCCAAGTGTTTCTGAAATGAGGTTGTAACAGTGTGTGTGTGTGTGTGTGTGTGTGTGTGTGTGTGTGTGTGTGTGTGTGTGTGTGTGCGTGTGTGTAACAGCAGCACGAGTTTGAGATCTGTTGGAAAGAGCTATTTCAGCCATGCCCAGCATGCCAAGCTCAGGGGGCTACCGGGGCAAGGTCTTGTTACACACGCCTTCTGATTGATGGCTGCACACGTCACAAGACCCCCTTGAATTGCCCCGCTCCGCTTTGCTGCTTTATTAAGCCGCTCCTCGTCCGTTCCGCGTACCGCTTCATCCATCATCTGTCCGGCTGACACAAACACTTTGCATGATCTTGGTTGGTCTGTGACCTTCCTCCGCTAAACAAGAGATGGCCTCTGCACAAAGCTTCCAGCAATTATTGACCGTGTAAATAACTGGACAAGCCATGCGTGTCGTCACCGGTAGGTTTACTGAAGAACTGAAGGTTTTTAAGCTTGAGTTGGTATCGCCATCTTTGTAGTACTGGGTTCGGCCTGTAATGTAAAGTATGCCTTAATATGTTTTAAAGCGGAAACACTGAAACTCCCAAAATATTGTCCCTTATTTCCAGAGGTATATCGTATCGTCAGCTGTCTGCGTGATGACGATAGCCAATGGGTTCTGAGGTTCTTTATTGACATATCTGTCTGACTATCTCCAACCATTATTTCAGCTCAAATTCTTGTAGGATTTGGGCATTATTATATTATTTTATTTTATTTACTTTATTATTATAGTACTTTTCATGCAGACATTGTATCTCAAAGTGCTTTACAATTGAAGAAAAAGGATGAAATGGTCAAATGAAAATAAATCAACAAAAATATATTAATTTACCTTCATCCGCTTATCCAGGGTCGGGTCGATTATATTATTATTACAATAATAACTTATTTTCACCTGGGTTGTTCTAAAAGAATATATGTGAATATAATACTTTTTTTTAAATTAGAACTACAAACTATTCCCTGTGAATTGATTTGCTTTATCTCGTTAACTGGCATAACTGTCATGGTCCCACCCTTCTCATTGAACATTTACGAATGTGAGGCAGTACGTTTATTGCTCACCAACTTTAATAGACACACACACATTAGGTACTCATTTTATTTCTCACAAAGTAAAATGCAAACGTGAGGCAATAGCACTCGAAGATCAAACAAATGTGCGGCAATACAATGGCAGAGCGGTAGAGAGGTAGAGGTATTCACGTTTTTCCTCACCAAAACACATTAAGAAAAAGGGCACCAGCCAAAACCTTCTGTGGTCCATCCATCCATTCTCATCCGTCGCAGGGGCAGCAGCTCCAGGAGCTCCAGCAGCTCTAGCAGGGGACCCCAAACTTCTCTTTCCCGAGCCACATTAGCAAGCTCTGACTGGGGGATCCCGAGACGTTCCCAGGCCAGTATGGAGATATAATCTTTCCACCTAGTCCTGAGTCTTCCCCGAGGCCTCCTCCCAGCTGGACGTGCCTGGAACACCTCCCAAGAGAGGTGCCCAGGGGGCATCTTTACTAGATGCCCGTAACACCCCAACTGGCTCCTTTCAACTCAAAGGAGCAGCGGCTCTACTCTGAGTTCCTCACAGATAGCTGAGCTTCTCACCCTATCTCTAAGGGAGACACCAGCCAACCTCCTGAGGAAACCCATTTCGGCCACTTGTACCTGTGATTTCATGCTTTCGGTCATGACCCACCCTTCATGACCATAGGTGAGGGTAGGAACTAAATTTGCCCGGTAGATCGAGAACTTTGCCTTCCGGCTCAGCTCTCTTTTCATCACCACGGTGTGGTAAAGCGATTGTACTGTAATACAGCTCCCGCTGCTGCTATTGTCCAGCCAAATTCGCACTCCAATGTCCCCTCACTCGGGAACAAGACCCTGAGGTACTTGAACTTATCTTGGGGTAAGGACTCATTCCCTACCCAGAGTAGGTACTCCATTGGTTTCCTGCTGAGAACCATGTCTGCCCCTTCTGGAGTATTTAACTTAACTAAAAATAGAAAACAAACATTTGTGGCATATAATAAATATTGCATCCCCAATAGTCTTTTTGCTCTCCCTGAACACCGTGGTTATCGGAAACTGGTTTATTGAAGTGCAATAGTAATGTTCTAGAGGGCACAAGGGATGTAGTAATACTTGGTCCTAGTGTATTTAGGGCCTTGTAAGTAAGGAGGAAGACCTTAAAACCAATTCTAAATGTTACTGGTAGTCAATGTGCAATGTAGCTAATACAAGAGTAATGTGTTCTCTCCTCTAAAAGCCAAGCTCTGTGTTTTTTTTATTTGGAAGGCCAATGAAAAGTGACGTACAATAGTCTAGTCAACTTGAAATTAATCCATGAATAAGTTGTTCTGCTTTTTTATGACTTATACATAACACACGTTAGCTATGTTTCTATAAGGTTGGAGAATAATTACTTTGTTAATGTGGGACTTGAAATGTAGATATAAGACTAGTAACATCATATTTAATAAATGTCCTAGTTTATTAGACAACATTTCCATGTTTGTTTTAGGGCCGTAATACTGTATGTCTAGCATTATCTGACATGCCACTACAGTAATATGGTAATTCTGATATGAGCACATGCGTAATCATTACTGTTCATTAACGCTCTTCCCTAAGAAAATAATAGGTGATACAAGACATAAGCATACGACCATTGTCATTACTAACTCCTGAGTGCAAGTCACTGTTTACCATCTGCTGTAACAGCATGCGACGATAAGCTTACATCAAGGCAGCCAGCCATACGGGATCTCAGGAAGTAATGAGAAGTCATTGGACCTTTTCTCAGAGTGCAAAACTGAACAGTAAGTAAGTAACATGTATTTATATAGCACATTTCACAGATAAAAACCACAAAGTGCTTCACAACTGTAGAATAAAATCCAACAATAGTAAATACATGACAGCACATGACACAAATAAATAACCAAACAAAAGCAAATAAACAGAAATACACGTCGAATAGGCCTCACCGCCCTACAGTCTAACTAAAAGTCTCTTTAAATAAAAGAGTTTTCACCGAATCCCAGCAGCGTAGGAAAGGGGGCAAAGCATTCCACAACCTAGGTGCCACTGCTTGAAAAGAATGGTCCCCTCTAGTTTTAAAATGTGTTTAGGGAACAATTAAAAATCTCTGACCTGTTGATCTGAGATTATGGGGATTATCATGGGCTCTGATTCATTCATTTGAGCTATTCCGCTAGCCCTCCAGTTCACTTGTCCGCACAAAATTAGAGGAAGCATGCACACACGCACGCACACACATAAAAACACACACACGCACACGCATACAAACACACGCATAAACACACACACACACACACACACACACGCACATGCATACAGACACACACACACACACGCATACACACACGCACACACACACACACACATGCACGCACACGCATAAAAACACACACACACACACACGCACACGCATACAAACACACACACATGCAAGCACACTCATAAAACACACACATGCACATACAGACCCACGCACACGCATAAAAACACACACCCGCACATGCACGCACACACACACTCATACAAATACACGCACATGCACACACACACACACACACACACACACACACATACACACACACTAGCAGCTCTGGTTGCAGACCACTTTGACTCTAGGCTTTCGTCCAGGAGACCACGGCTCTATTTTTCTTGTGTCAGCAGATAAAAGCTACGGCAAGAGAACATTCCCTCCTCATTTCTATTTAGAATTAATATGTTTAGCATATCATTTATTTGATATGATAACTTCTGCTATTGTGTGACACAATATCTTATTCCACTGTATTATAGGTTTACAGTATATCTTTCCTTGATGTAATTGGTGTTACTCAGTGTAATATTTGATCAATTGTATAACATGGGTGAAAATGCTTTAATTACTTTGGGAAACTGTTAAGAATTTTTCAACAGATTCTTCTTCGCTTGTTTTTACTGATTATTTATTTGATTTAAACATGACTTAGACGTTACATGCAATACATTTTGCCACGGCCTTTCTAGCGTTAGCTATAGTTATATGGGCTAACCAGATCCCGTTGGCTTGTTCATATAATAATAAAGTATTTCAACACGTCTATTTCAAGGGGCATCCACTGTGGTAAATCACTGTGTTTTTTCCTGCTAGAGAAATGTGAAATAATACCATCCAAAGGAAAACATTGTGAGAAAGATTTGCTGTTATCCTTGTAGAGGAGTAAGACCGTAAAGTGAAATATTATTTCTGCTTTTCTGCTTGATAAAATTATCGGCCTTATTGACTTTTGCTGAGTGCAAAGCAGAAATACATTCTTCATGTGTCATTTTCCTCAAGTATGAAATCATTTTCAAGTATATTCCTTATAAAAAAAAATACATATTACACTCTAAACCTGCCTCTGGCAAATAGTAGGGCCACAAAAATGTTATGTTATACAACAAGCGTGACATATTACAACCAGTAATTCACCATCCTATTTTATGTCTGCAGGCCACACGCCTGTGTCAGTAATACTGAAGCCTGGAATTAATTTGGCGATAAGGTCACTTCTTCAATTGTAATGTTCGGCAGTCATAAAACTGTTAATAATCTTGTCAATGCTCTGCCAATGTTCCCCTTTACCATTCACTATAGATGCAAATCTGGATTGAGTGTCATCAATCATAATTGACACCCATCCCTGGTACTGTATCTGATGAATGAATCTATGAATGGCAGGCAACATGAGACCAGACCAGACGTGCTATTCATTCCAAGATGATGTTCTGTTAAGCCCCGGGGATGACAAGTATGTTCTCTTCTCTATTTTCTCACCATCTTCATCTTTATGAGCGTTGTCGTTAAACACAGGCACAGAACATGCTTTGTCAAGTCAAGTCAAGTCCAGTTTATTGATATAGCCCTTAATCACATTGCAGTCTCAAAGGGCTTTACAACCTACATTTCACATGGAAACAAACAACACCCCCTTAACCTGCTCCTCTTTGTACTGCATATTCAACATAGGAGCTAAGATAAGACTTGTTAACTCGCTGAAGGGAAATGCAGGCGCTATAGCAACACATTATTAAAGGAAGCAAGATAGCGAGATAAAGCATGTTGATATATGCACAAAAACACGGTACAAATTTGCATATCATCTTTTATACTGTACATTACAATGGTTATGCTCCTCAACTTGCATACTCATATGGGCCCTGTTTGCATTTAATATATTATCATTCAACCTTTATTTAACCACGAAATCCTTTGATATTAATATCTCGATTTCAAGGGAGAACTGGCCAAGATAAGTTTAAAATGGAACACATTAGAACAGTCATAAGTCAATATATATCATAAGTCAATATACTTATTACAACAGCTTAGAAATGTATGTGTGGCCATAATAACACACTATGAAATGGAGTTGTACTAAATATCTTATGTACTACTGGCTCAGATTATAACCTATAACACTATTGCTAAGTAATGGCTCAGGTTGTAACCTAATGTGCTGGCTCAGGTTATAACCTATACTGCGGCTAAGTAATGGCACAGGTTATAACCTATACTATGGCTAAGTAATAGCTCAGGTTATAACCTATACTATGGCTAAATAATGGCTCAGGTTATAACCTAATGTGCTGGCTCAGGTTATAACCTATACTGCGGGTAAGTAATGGCTCAGGTTATAACCTATACTATGGCCAAGAGGGTTGTAATGTGGAAAGAAAGGGCTCCCATTTACATGAACACCAGGCTTCTTGGGGTCACAGCATAAATAATAGTTTCATAATAATACTTATATAATAATAATAATAATAATAATAATAATAATAATAATAATAATTATTATTATTATTATTATTATTATTATTATGACACTATTATTTTTGCTGTGACCTCAGCATGGTGCTCTATCAACGGTTGGCAAGCCTAACCTGACATAATTCCATCTGGGGAGCCATCCATCAAAACGTTTTTTAAAGGGCAGGCACTTGCACAAATACTTGGCAGTTTATTGGATGAACCATATGGTAATTTTTGCTGTCGGCACACCTAAACCATAGCCTGGCTCTGCCCGACTATTGCGCTCTGCTCACTTTCTTTTTGGTAAGATTACAGTCTGGAAACCCTGCTGTTCACATTAGCATTTTCACAGCCACCTTGCTGGCGGACCATTCAGGATGGGTTAGTGAGATGACGGTGAAGTCGAGCATATTTCAAAATGTTGGTAGAGCTAGATAAGATAAATAAAACAGTTGTAGCAATGCCGCTCAACAATTTGTTCAGCACTGTCCACATTTCAAACAGAGGAATTGACTGCAAACACTTACTAATAAAGTGTAACACCAGGCTAAACCATTGCACACACCTAAATCACGCCTGTGTAACTATATGCACACCTAAACCACGCCCGTGTAGCTATAACCACACATAAATCACACCTGTGTAGCTATAAACACACCTAAACCACGCCCATATAGCTAACAACACAGTTAAACCACGCCCGTGTAGCTATAAACACACCTAAACCACGCCCATATAGATAACAACACAGTTAAACCTTGCCCGTGTAGCTATAAACACACCTAAATCACACCCGTGTAGCTAACAACACAGTTAAACCACGCCCGTGTAGCTATAAACACACCTAAATCACACCCGTGTAGCTATAAACAGTTAAACCACACCCATATAGCGTGTGCGTGTGCGTGCGGGATGCGTGCATTCAGATAACTGTTTCACAAGTCATGATGTATATTTCTGAAGGCTAAATATAGACAACAACATACATTTCTTTCACCATTTATTTGTAACTCAATTCTAAGCACTTGCAGGTAAAAAAGAAAAAGAAAAAAGTACTATCTATAAAACAAAAAAGATAACATCAGGCAGCAACTTTTAAGCACGAGTTTGAAGGCAACATTGCGAGTCGAGATTCTTTGTATTGACGTAATGTCTGGCCACTGCTCCTTTAATTGGCGAGTGGATGTTTGTTATCTTGGTTGACTCATGTTGTCAAGTGAGTGTGAGCATCTCCTCAATGCAGGAACAATACAGGAATTTATAGCTCAGTAGGAACACAAGCAATTTCCCCATGGCCCCGAAGCACCATGATTGGCGGTGTCTAGTCTTATCTAGTGTGTTTCTTGAACCCTGTTCTGCAACACTGACACCACAGTCTGCTCTGCGGTGTGATTTATTCTATATGCTCATTGGTAGGCAGGTTGTCCACAGATAGTAAAACTTATTGGTAGATCAGCTAATAATGCTTAAGCAGCCAAAACAGCTTTCTGTTAAGTCAGTGATTACAGATGACAAATGGGTATTTTCCAGGCCTCTCGAAAGGCCTGCCATCAAAGGGGATATCTTGGAACCGTGTGCATCTACTGAAGCAGGCACTGTTTGTGCCTATTTTAATTTCAAACTATTTATGAAGTACTTGGAGGGAAAAGAGGGGGGGGGGGGTTGAAATACTAGACTCCTGGAATCCCGTCAAAGGTAAATGAACACTCA